>CM054057.1:301818515-302033156 GCA_028641055.1 Alopecurus myosuroides | reverse complement strand
GTATGTGTATATATGTGAATAGGAAAAAGATTAGAACATCTTATATTGTGGAACGTGGGAAATACGATAAGCCAATCAATCAGTTGAAAATAAGAATTTAAACCAATCGATCCAAGTAAAGAAAAAACTGGATATCAATATGTTGTGCTGAAGTCACTTGTGGCATCATTTATGTTGTTGCGCCATTTTCCTTGATAGTGGGATGGAATAGGGGAACCGTGATTTGTATCCCGGTCATATGTAGCCCGGTTATTTGCAAATTCAAAATTAAATAATTTAAATTTCCAAAAAAAAAATTAAAATAATCCAACACATAGGTAATGATGACTTCTACGAGTGTATAAAACAAAATTGTGAGTTATTCCGTATTTCGTGCTGTGTAAAAATGATAAAATTCTAGGTCTGGAACGGTGAACAATGACAAATTCATAAGCTTTCAAAATTGTCAGATTTGTCATTTTCGTGTAGCTATAATGCAAACTATTTCGAGTTGAAAATTTGCAGAACCATAGATCATGGCATTGTGAACAGCTAGATGTTTTTTCGGAATTTTTCGGAACTTCAAAATGTCGGTTTCGAAAAGAAACTGGCTATAAAGTGATTTCTTTCGGATGGAAGAATCGTTGTTTGGCACGAGAAGACGCGTAGGGGCCGCAACGGTGACCAGCCCACGCACGAAGCCCACCTAGGAAGGAAGAGAGAAGCCGAAGCAAACCCCCCTCCCTAAGTGCTGATGTGGCCACGGCTAAATGGAGAAGGAAACGTCACGCGGAGAAGCTTCTAGGCTTCACCGCTGTATAGATAGATAGATATTCTCGTCTCGTTTCTTTTCTGTTTCTTCTCCGATTCCTCCTACTTAGAACCCGTTGGCCGGTAGCCGCCTCCCATGCGACACGGAACCCTAGCCGCCACCGCATGCGGAAGCCCACGCCCTTCGTCTTCCTCAATGACGTTCCCCGCGAGTTGGTCGACGGCGGCGACCTAGGCCACTGCCCCGGAGCCGGCCTCTGCTGGCCACCCGACCCGCTCGACAAGGTCATAGACTACGTGTCCATGCTCGGCGACGGTTTCCTGGAGGACCTCGGCCTGGACTGCTCGCTCCCGGACAGCCGCCTCGTCCACGACGGTAGCGACTACACTGGGATGGTGCAGGAGGATACGGAGACGGACACCAGCGCGCTGGCGGCGCCGGGTGACTCTGACGCCCCCGGCGGCAGGAAGAGTAGCGCGTGCCACGTGTTCGACAGTTCGCCTGAGGGGCTGCCGCCGCTGCAAGCGCCCCCCTTTTCTTGCAGCCCGGCGTCGTCCGGGCGCCGCAGCCCCTCGCAAACGTCCGGTGCGGTCGAGCCACAGGAGCATGCCCCCCAGGAGGACGACCTGCGGTGGACTTTGCAGAGGAAGCCGCACCACCGACGGCTGCCCCGCAGGCGGCACGCGTGGCCCTCGTGGACCCTGTCTCTCCCGCTGCCCCTCATGGCGCACGATGACGACGACTACAAAGACAAAGACTTCGAGTTGATGAGCTACTGCGACAAGGACGGCGGCAACGGCCTCCCACGCCCGGGAGCTGGGCGGCAGCGGCAGAGGAAGCAAGGGGGCAAGGATGGGGAGGAAAAGGTTTGCACCCACTGCCGCGCGTCGGAGACGCCGCAGTGGCGCGCTGGGCCGGCCGGGAACAGCACGCTGTGCAATGCGTGCGGCATCCGGTACAAGATGGGCAAGCTGTTCCCGGAGTACCGCCCGTCCAACAGCCCCGAGTTCAGCAGTAACGAGCACTCCAACCGCCATAGGAATGTGGAAAGGATCAGGCAGAGGAAGAAGTTGAAGGTGATGGCTCCGGAGGTGCCGCTCACTCCCGTCGCAGACGACAAATTAGCACTGCTGCAAGTGTGTAAATACGAAACATAGCTAAAGCAAGCCTCGAGAGCTTTCCTTAGGTGTATCAATTAGCTGATCATGCATGGATTGCTTTTTTTAGATTCTTGGCATGTTGGATTTCATTCATTCAATTATTAGCTTCATATAGATCAGAAGGTGTCAGCGTTTCTGTAAATATTAGGAGCTCTACTTTAGGGTGTCGATCAGTGTTGCAATGGGACAGTGGCTCTCATCAATTTCCAGTTGAAATTCGAGTGATTTGGCCTAAATGTGTATTCATATTGTACTTTTTTTTTTTTAGTTTCGAGAGGCATACCTGAGAAAGTCTACAGGGCAAATTCTGCGTCTGCCTCAGTCCTACTCACTGATGTACGCCTGTACAATATATTCCATATATTAATGACTTTTGTGCCAGCTGAACATCGAGCTCCTCTACACCGAAGTTCCTTCCATCACTTCAACTAGAGCTTGGGTGCTGGATTTCTTTGACCGGTGTGCAGCTATGGAAGCCACCACGTAGGCTGTTACTATGTGGCATATTAGGATGCTAGGAACAAGGTTTGTGAAGGGGAAGCCTTGATGCATCCACGTTCAGTTGCTGTAAAAGTTTTGGCGTATATTGAGATGATTGTTGTGCATCTTTGCAAACCAAGAACCAACCACAGGTGTGATCCGAGACCACAATGGAAAATGCTTAGCTGCGTGCAGCGAGCAACGCGAGGAGGTCGTGATGTCAGAAGTTGCTGAAGCTCTCGCTATGCGCCGGGCTGTCATCCTTGCTAAAGATGAGGGCTTTCTCAATATTGTTGTCAATTCTGATTGTCTGTCAGTGGTGCAGCGGGTCTCTTCAGAGCAGGAAGACCGGCCTTTGTGTGGCCCTGTTATTCAGGATATCAAGAAGGATCATTCAGTTCTTGCTCTTTTCTTCATGTAAATTGGGCTATTAATGTCGCTGCTCATACTCTAGCTAGGACTAGTGAGTTTCTGTCTCGGTATGGCGTGGGGTAGCTCCGGATTGTATCCGTGAGCAAATTTGTACGGACTCTTTGATTATGTGATCAATATAGCCCACGTTTTCTCGAAGAAAAAAATCCTGCTCTACTGACCAAGTTCTACAATATTCTGTGACTTTGTGCATCCTTTACACATTTAACTCGTAATATGACGTATTTAATCTAACACCTACTCCCTTATTGCTAGATACATCCACTTCAGCACCTATTAATATGGATCGGAGGGAGTATATTTTTTCGAGAACCCGCAGGAGATCTGCACGTCCATAGAATACGTGTGGCAGAGTCACATAGTAGTTCCTTCGAGCTCACGCAAAGGTTGCATTTGTCGATTTTTTTTATCAGGAACGACATATATACTCCCTCTGTTCAGAAATACTTTGAGAGGGTTTTGCTGAATATGGATGTATTTAATTAGACATGATTTAGGACGTAGATACATCCGTAGTTAGACAAATGAGAGTCAATTATTTCCGAACGGAGGGAAAAGTAGTGTATTTGATTACACGATCCACATTTTGTTGTTTTTAGAGTACTACCATGATCCACATCTTTCATTTTGTCTTGTTAAAATTGCAGGTTTGTCTGATGGCTGAGGAGATGAGTTTCATGATCTTTACATGAAATATATACGAAAGGGAAAGTAAATCAGATGCTGTGTGCACATTTTTGCAGTAGACTAAATACTGCATAACAACCAAGCTGTGTATAGACAGAAAGTGGAGCACCATACATGCTTTAAATTTAGGTATTTAATTCATACGGAGAGAGTGCATGGCGCCTTTGTTCTTGTAGTGACCCAAAATGGGCTGGCTAAAATTACTTAGCAATGTGCTGGGATACCCAGAGGAGAGAAAGTAATAAATTATCTCACAATGTATTTTATTTTTCACGAAAAAAAATACTAGTACGATGCAAGAGCCATTTTTAAATTAACAGGCTGAACATTATTCTGCCTAACTGGCCTGATTTTTTACAGGCTGTGAGTCGTACATAATTAATGTGACTAACAGGCTGTGAGTAGTACATAATTAATGTTGGCTGTGACTATCCGGCCGCATCAGACTGTATTATTTACCATTAATAATTGAAAGATTCTGCTGTCCAGCTTGCCGAAAAATATTTGTTGGGATCTCTTTCTTGAACAGTTCGTAGTAAGAGAGAGAATTTAGGGGCCATGGGTGTACAATTTGATATGTTGTTTTTCCTGGATATTTGGATTGTAATTGCTAATCCTATGTATGTGGTCGTTCTCCATACACGAAGGAGAGATGGCTCAAGAGAGAGGATGCGGTCCTTCACGTCAACTCCGGGGGAAACCCTTGATCCGACGATCGGATGATGGCGGCGCTGCTACGTCGTTACCTCCTTGGGGGCATCATTCTTGGAGGAGAGCGTCGGTCGAAGGGACCAGAGGATGAGTAAAGTGGTGGATGCAGATTCTTCGAGGGTCTACGCGGCATCGGCAACGTCGACTAGCTACCTTGTTTCGACCCGCTCCGGGGGAACCCTAAATCTGGGATTCTCGGATTGGATGATGGTGACACCGCTGGTGTTGCTCTCCCCCTTGGGGGCATCATTTTGGAGCAGAGGCCGGAGGGTCCTAGAGAGGATGCGGTGTTTCTTCTACTGCATTCACGATGGCAGTTCTCGACAGCTTGGTGCTGTGGGGTCTCGGTGTTATTTGCGGGATGTCGGACGCGCGCAGGGAGTTGGAGTCGTATGGTGCCATGGTGGTATCGACGGCAGGTCTGACATAGTGGGTACTTTTATCAATGTCCTGAAGACGGGTGAGCGAAAGACAGTGGCAGCTACTCTCCGAGCGTGTATATCGGTACACGCTGCGGTGTGCTGGACCGATTATGCCCCTTGCTCGCTATCGGGCGGCATGGAGAAGCCTTTGGGTTTTTGGATGAGGCGCGTTGGTGGGTTCTCGGAGTATTGGCTCTGGGATTGTCCACCCCCTTCATTGGTAGGCTAAGTTTGGTGGATTCAGGTCTAGTTGTTTGATGTATCTACTTGTAAGACAGTGCGATTTTTGTTCTATCTTTTAATAAAAACCGGCTGTGTGCATCATTTTGATGCAGAGGCTGGGGGCTGACCTCCATTTCAAAAAAAAAAAATTCACTCTACCCAGGAAAGGAAGAATGTTTGCTTGACCGTGTTTTCGAAATGATAGATGGTCAGAATGAGCAATATTTTTCACTCTTTCAGCGATGTATGTACAAAATACTTTTTAATCATTGGAGACTGTGAATTTGTTTCATGTGATATAACATCACTTTTCATTTTTGACCTGGAAAGTAAACCAGCAGATAGAAAGAAAGTTGCTAAAGTTGAACTGAATCTGGTTCACGCGATTTTGGTGGCCTCTTAAAATCCTTTGCAGAATGATACACAATTGTTGCATGGTTAAATATGAAAAGGAGTTGCTAATCTTAGCGAAACCTGATGACGTATACTTTTTCAAATCGGGGGTAGTGCCGAACTACCGAGAATGCATTTGAGATTTCGCCCAGAACCAGAAGTCAGGCACGTTGCGTAAACGCCTGTTAATTCTTTCATCTGCTACTACTACTAAAATTAGTACTTCTTGATTGAATTAATGGGCTGTGATGGAACCACCCCACTACACAACCATATCTCGTACTACCGTAGTTAACTACAGAACAAATTCATTGCTAATTCCGGGGCGTGAGCTTTGCTGACTAAAGTGAACAGTTCTTTTTGTACGTAGTTACTTTTATTAACTCCAGAACCGCATTTTGGACGCATTGCCAATTCCGCATTTTGCTCTTACTGAATTAATGAACCACCTACTTTATGCAGCACCTGACATCTCGGTTGGTATGACACGGATGTATAGATGTAAGAGCATCTCATTTCGTATAGACTCGGGTTTTGATCGAGTGATACCCGAGGTACTCCCTCCGTCCGGGTTTATAGGTCCTACGCGTATCCCTAAGTTGTTAATTTGACCAATATAATTTAAGTTATATAACATAAAAATTATATGATTAGAAAATACAAAATCTATATTTTCTAATGGTATAATTTTTGTTACATATTTCTTATTTTAAATTGACAAATTTGATGACCTAAAACTACGCGCAAGACCTATATACCCGGACGGAGGGAGTAAACCGGATGCTTTAACAGTAATGGCTGATCCATTGAGCGGCTTGTAATCCGGGATCGCCGAGGACTCCTTAAAACCAATGTGTAAAAAAAAAAGGCGTTTACAGTTTTTGGCCGAAAAAAAGAGGAGCTTAGACGATTCCGTAAAAGTCAGTCGACCCTTAAAATTTTTACAGGGCACGAGAATCCATCCACGAGAACCTCACATGTGCGGTTTGGGAGGCGGTGGTTGACGGTCCACCCGTAAACTAGTCAAATCTCGTCGCGGCAGATGTGTCGCCGCAGAACTGTCCATAATCTACCTGGAACTCGCCGGAATCTACCGCCGCCTGTCCAAAATGCGGCCAAATCGATCTCCATTGCAGAAGCGACGCCGGCCATGGGCGGCGCGGACCAGGTGCGGCAGGGCCAAAGCAGGCTGAGAAAGCGTCGGAAGCTCACGCGGCGGGCGAGGCCAAGGAACACTGGTAGAAAACAGGCCTTTAGTCCCGGTTCGCAAAGGCCATTATTCCCGACCGTGCAACCGAGACTAAATATGCGCGACTAAATCCCCCCCGTCTTTAGTCGCGCCGCTTACGGACCGGGACTAAAGGCCCGTCCACGTGGGCGGGTGGCGTGCGCCGGGGGCGGAGGACCTTTAGTCCCGGTGTGTTAAAAACCGGGACTAAAAGCTATTTCGTAATTTTTCTAATTCATTTGGGTTTCTAATTATTTTTCACTCCCTTTTTTATGTCCATTTTCTAATTCAGAATTTGTATTATTTGCTTAGTGTCTAACTACAATTATCTCTAATCAAATTACATACTCGTCGTCATACTTCCCGTTCGGTCACACATCATCCCACTACTCTAGCACTAGCACGCTTAACTTCCGAGTTCCATCCCGTCCCGCATCCAAGTGTTTCGCATGCATGTATGTGATAGTAGTACCATATCAATCCTATTAACATGTTGGTCGATGCCACATTACTTTATTGTTTGAATTTCAAATAAATCTTTTAATAAACAAAAGTAATAATTTTGAATAAATAAATAAACATTATCTTTTTAATTTGTATTATTTCTAAAAAATATTCAGGAAAATAAAACTAATTCATTTTAAAATCTAAAAAAACAAATAATATATCAAAAAATTTAGAAAAATAAAACTAATTCATTTTAAAATCTTAAAAATACAAATAATATATCAAAATATTCAGAAAAATAAAACTAATTCATTTTTAAATCTTAAAAATACAAATAGTATATCAAAATATTCAGAAAAATAAACTAATTCATTTTTCCCTTTCCTAAATGCAAAATAAAATCTGATAAAATTCATGAACCAAACCATATGAAATCTAAACCATATAAAATTTGCAGATCCAAGTTTGGACTATTATTTTGGACATAAGAACTGTTTTGGCAATGACTATCTGTGAGAATGATTTGAACCTAACTTTTAAAATACATAACCAAAATGGACAAACTAAAATGTTCTGGATAGATGTTGAAAAGATATATCCATAGCACTTAGCCTCACATCAAGGTCAGCAACCAAATGAAAATACCATCCTTTTTAATAAAAGACCAGTAGGCTCTTCTATGATTTTTAGAATGAGTTCAAAAATGAATTTTGAAGTAAATCCAACTGGATGAGTTTGGTATTGGCTAGATCTATGTTTTTATGGCTTAGATTAATTTTTGCAGCTTTAGATTTATTTTTGGTGAACAGATATAGAAACAGTAGTTTTTCTGTTTTGTTTTCTTGATGTGTTTTTGTTTGTTTTGAAATGTGTGTTTGATCTTATCTTGTTTCCTAGCTTGTATAGGGTGTTAGGACTTGATATTAGGTTGTTTGCTTGAAGAACATCTACCTTAGAAAGTGTGCGCATGATTGGAAACCCAAATAAAAATGGAACTAGCATTTGTTACTTTCTAGTTTTATTATTTTGGAATTGTGTGTGAGCTAGATCTTTGTGTGATTGCTTTAGTAAATTTTGTGCTATGTTTAACCCGTGATTTTATTTGAGCCATTACATAACATAGCGGTACATATATATATATCCATTACATAATATAGAAATAATATAGCTAGGAATTAATATAGAAATAATATAGGAATTAATAGAAAGACATATATCCATTACATAATATATCAATTACATATATCGAACGCAACATAGCGGTACATAGATGCGGTACACACAAACAACATCTACTCGAGCTCCGAAGAGTAGATGCGGAACAACTCGAAGGCAACGTATGCATCTATTGCTGCATACTCGAGATTGATCCGGTCAAGTGGGTTCTTTCCCCAATAAAAGTGATTCTTCGAGGGGAAACAGGTCTTCATGGTTTTGTAGTCGGGGTGGATGAAGGCAGTTGCCATCTGAGCCATCCCGGTCTTGTGCCCGTACAGCTCATCAAAATGGATCAAGTCCTGAAGATCAATGTAGTGATCTTCAGGTATCTCAATACCCAACGTGTGCATCAACTTCTGCCGGTCATTTGTGATGTCAACGCTACAGAAGTTGTACCCTTTGTTGACAAGAGAATAAACAAGTTCTGGAGATTGCTTTGAACTACTGCAACAACAAATCAACACGTGTTAGATATTGTTGCAACACATGTATTCTTCCAATGCAACAACAAATCGAAATTGCAACAAGAGATTGTACGTGTGCGTACCTTGCCCATTGGAAGACCAAAACGGTCTCCTTGTAGGCAATCTGGATGACGACCACATCCCGTTGATTCGCCGTGTACTCTAGATCAAACCCGAAGAACTTGTGGTGTTCATCGGCGGCTTCATAGAGATTGCTCAAACGGCGAAGAGCTTCGGGGAGCTTCTCGCATATATTGGTATAGGCGACATGGAGATTCTTGCCGCATGGTGTGGGCACATGGAGAACGTTCCAAACGGGAGAATCCATAGGTGGTGGGTGGAGGAAAAAGAGAGGATCAAGAAGAGAAGAGAGGAAGAAGAACAGAGAGTGTACTGTAGCAATGGCCTTCTGCCCCTCGCTCGCGAAATAAAACCGCGCGGGAGGCGAGCAGTTTCGACCTTTAGTCGCGGGTGGCCAGGCCAACCGGGACTAAAGGCCGGGATACCAGCAGTTCGGACCTTTAGTCGCGGGTGGCCAGGCCAACCGGAATTAATGCCCTCCGCGCGCTTCCCCAACGGCCATTCATGACGTTCAGTCGCGGGTCGCCTCGCGAACCGCGACTAAAACTCATTTAGTCACGGTTCGTATAGTTTGGGGACTAAAGGGGGCGTATAGAAGGCCTTTTTTCTACCAGTGGAAGGGCAGGGCGCGGTCGGCGACGAGTGGGGCGGGGCTCGAAGGGTACGGTGGGCGATAGGCGGGATGGGGGCGCAGGACGGTTCCTCGGTGAGCAGTTAGAGAAAGAAAATGATCCAATAGGATATAGTTCTTTTTAAGGTGTCTGGTCTGTCTAGCCGAGTTTCGCACTCTAAAACTGGTTTTAGGTGTTCTGTATATGCATTTTTAACGTCCGACTTTTAAAAAGACTCCTAGAGATGCTCTAACATGGAGTTCATCCTCCTCTCCTGACCCCCTTCCCTTCCCTTTCTTTTGAAACGGCCCTTTATCCATTAATTATGAAAAACGTGCCGAGTTAATTGATGAAAAAGGGGAAAACCCGTACAAACGGAGCCGAGCACACACAACGCAAGGGCTAAGGACATCTCCAACGGGGCTTCTCATTTGCGGACCAAATTGGTCCGCATATTATCTGTTTGAGCAGCCGTCCGGGCCAGTGTCCACGCGGATTTGGGCCCTGCACCCAGCGGGCCTGCTCATTTAGTGGCCCGGACCTGTTTTTTCCTAAGTTTTTTTTTCTCAATGATACTTTGAGCCTCAAAACAAACACAATACTAAATAAAATACGAGTTATTTATTACAAATTTGACCGTTCAATAAGAAGACAAATAAGTCTTAATTAAAATTACAAAAAAATCTATTGGTTTCCTACGAAGTTCCAGATGTGTTGCACCAAATCATCCTGAAGTGTGCGGTGGGTGTCCTGATCACGCAACTCGTACTGGAAGTCGATGAAATCCTCAAATGTTGCCACTTCTGGCTGGGGCTCCACGCTCTCACCCTGAAACAACCAGTTCTCGTCGTAGACGCTGTCATCGCGCTCATCCTCTATGATCATGTTGTGCATGATCACACAAGCAGTCATCACCGACCACATAATCTCCGGGCTCCATGTTCTAGCAGGGTGGCGAACAATAGCCCATCGAGATTGAAGCGCACCAAAATCACGCTCCACATCCTTTCGGGCACTCTCCTGCTCTTGGGCAAATCGCTTCCTCATCTCATCTTGAGGATTGAAGATGGTCTTCACAAAGGTAGCCCACTGGGGATAGATACCATCTGCTAGGTAGTATCCCTTTGTGTAGTGGTGGCCATTGAGATCATAGCTCACCACAGGAGAGTTGCCTACGGCAAGTCTGCCAAACATCGGAGAGCGCTGGAGCACGTTGATATCATTGTGTGAACCTGCCATGCCGAAGAACGAGTGCCAAATCCACAGATCATGTGAAGCAACTGCCTCGAGAATAACAGTGCACTCACCAACATGTCCCTTGTACTGCCCCTGCCAACCAAATGGGCAGTTCTTCCACTCCCAGTGCATATAATCGATGCTTCCAAGCATCCCAGGCCACCCTCTGCTCTCGTTGATCGACAACAGCCGCTGAGTGTCGGTAACAGTCGGTTCCCTCAAGTACTCCGGGCCGAAGACCTAAACCACAGCTTCACAAAACTTGTACATAGTTTGCAGGCACATGGATTCACTCATACGCAAGTATTCATCAACCAGATCACCAGCTACTCCATATGCAAGCATCCGAATTGCCGCGGTGCATTTTTGATAAGAAGTGAAGCCAAGCTTACCGGTGGCATCGGGCTTACACTTGAACCAATCATTGTAGTCGAGGACACCGAGTCGAATGCGGTTGAACAAGTCCCTTTTCATCCGAAAACGGCGCCGGAATAGCTTGGCCGTGTACACCGGATTGGTTGGGTGGAAGTAGTCATTCCATAGCTGCATATGGCCGGCCGCTCTGCCCCTTTCCAAGCCAGGCGCACGGCCGGGAATGGACCCTCTGAACACCGGCCGCATCCTAGCGATGTGGTCATTGACCACGAGAGTGGCAACGAGGATGTCGCTCTCGTCCTCGGAATCAGACTCCGACGAGGACGAGTACATGATCACGTTGTTGAAGAAGAACTCGTCGCCGATGTCCGCCATTTTTCGGGCCGAGGTCGGGGCAGGCACACGGACGAACACCTTGTGTGCGTCCGTGGAGGCGGGAGGAGGTGGACCGGGCGATAGGCAGGCCGGCGAACCTCCTGCGGGATAGGCGGCGGCGTGGCGGCATGGGTGAGAGGTGGGGGGAGGCGGCCGTCACCGGCGGGGGGTCGAACGGCGGTGGTGGTCGCCAAATTGGCGAGCTAGCGGTGGCGAGGTGGGTCGGGGGCGGCGCGGGGGGAGGAGGGGGCGTTCTGTACGGGCCAGGGGAGTGTGTCCACGGGACACTTTGCTGTCCGCTGGGCTGCTCAAATCTGGACCAAATTTGGTCAGGATTTGAGCATCCGGGGACAAAAAAACGGACCGCGGTCCGTATGAGCAGCGCCGCTAGGGCCTGGTTTCGGCCCAGGCTGCTCAAAACGGACCGGTCCGGGGCAAATGAGAAGCCCCGCTGGCGATGTCCTAAGCCCACACCCACTCTCGTAAACGACGCAAAAGAGGCCACAAGAGGACGCCAAACAGACAAACACAACCAACGGTTACCCTGCTCTGTCGAACTAGCCGCTCTACCACCGCTGCGAGGAGAAGAAAATGTGTCTGCTATGTCCTACAGGAGTATTTGCCTGGGACACTTCTGCTGCAACGGTGAAGATGCCTGCAATCCCCAAGACCACGTTCCAAAAGTGATCCTCGTCACACCGACGTCAAGAGCCACTTCATTGCGCACATGACCCAAAGCCAATCACCCTCAAAGTTGTTGAAGTCTCGAAGCCAGCCACTGCGTGGTCCACCACGACCACCTTCCTGGGCCACCGCCCGATATAGCACCGCTCACTCTAGAGTTGCAATGCCGCACACTCCCGCCACCCATGACCCAAGTTGCCCAAGGCAACCTCCCACGGACCACAACCTCCACACCAAACATTTGGGGCCGCTCCTCCGACATAACGTCAGACCAACGCCTCTGGGACGTTTCGATTGAGCCGACAAACACATTGTACTAGCGACTCCGAGTTGTGGCTCAAGCATGGAATCTTCTCCCTAAGGCCATGACCGCTTTACTTTTCAATGTCACAACGACATCGTACTAGCGACTCCGAGTTGTGGTCCAAGCAAAATCAGGGTTTAGATCCTCTGCCACCACGACAAAGTTGACGCCTTCCAACCACATAAGCCCAGGACCGCCGCCCCGACGTCCTCACACCGTGTAGCGAAACGCGCGACGAGCTCCTAATTATATCGCCATGATGCAGCAACCCATCGGCTCGCATCCGCCAACATAGGCCTCGATGCTTTGCCGATCTAGATCCACTCTGTGCAACTTCACATAACTCCTCCGCACCATCACAACATCGGCGGACACCTTTGCAGCGCCCATCCCCCTCCCATCATTAAAGCCGACGCACAATACACTACTGGAATTCGATACTTTGCCGTGTATCAGAAATACACGGCGAAGGCCCGAAAACACTCGACACTAAGTATGCCGAGTGCTACACTCGGTGTAAAAGACTCGGTGTTTATTAGCTCGGCAAAAGAGCTTACGCCGAGTGTCAATTCACGGGCTACTCGGTGAAGTCTTCGCCGAGTCTTTTACCCTCGCACTCTGCGACAAAAAGGTCTGACAGCTCCACGTCTAAGTCCACAACGGAACGGACCATACATATTTGCCGAGTGTCCCTGGCACAGACACTCGGCGAAGCTATTTCGTCGTGCGAACCAGGATGCCGCCATGTGTACCCCTTTGCCGAGTGTCACACTCGGCGTACCGTCGCTCAGAGGAGCTCCCCTGGCGCGCCACGTGTACACCCTTTGCCGAGTGTCACACTCGGCGTACCCCAAACTATCGCCTCTCCGCGAGAAGAAACATCCCTCATGTGTGCCTCCTTTCCCTTCATCTTCGACAGTTGGCGGCAGTCAGGGGAGCACGTGGAAAGGTGGAGGTTTGGCTAGGTTTGTTTTCCTTGGCGTCGTCCGCGAGCGGCCCAAGATGTTTCATTTTAAGTGAACGCTTTTTTCTGTCCCCTTATAATTTGGATTACAGCTACTGTTGTTTTGGTTTGTGGCTCGGAATAAGACTTTGAGCCTCACTGATTGGGCTGGTCTTTTCATTGGGCTAGTGGGCTTTACATGGAACCAGGAACCAAAATCCGGTTTTCTAATTGGGCCCACACATCCATTCGTCTTCTTCGTGGCACGACACGCCTGAGCGTAGCGAATAGGAGCTGCTGGCTCCAGCCTATAAATCCCGACGAAGTGAGGAGCACACCGCAGTACCTCGCCAAGGAGCACCAAGCGCACGCACACTCCATTCTCATGGCGCCGACAGAAGAGCTTGTGGTGGGTAAGGCGGGTGGCACCGCCCAGCGGCTCCGCGCCGCTGCCGCCGCTGCCACCCGCGGCCTCATCGCCGTTTGCTCTGCGTATCTTGCAGTCTTGGGCGCGCGACAGGGCGCCGTGAAGGTCAAGATGGTGCTGGAAGGAACCGTCGGCGCCAGTGGCGGAGGTTAGTGTAAGCCAAGGGGGGCCATCGCCCCCCCACCCCCCCCAGCTTTGCACAAGTTTGTGAAGGACCAGACATTTGTAATTTGGCATTTGCCCCCCTCCCCCCCCCCCCCCGCAATCTGTGGCAAGCTCCGCCACTGACGAAGGGATTTTTGAACCTGATTTGCAAAACACTATAGAACTATCAACCTGATTCTGCGGAACTGGGATCCCCTGACGTAACCAATGGTGACGTTGGGCCGTTGAATGTGGGTCCGCACAGATGTGGGCCCCACATGTCAGCCACCCCATGTCAGGCTAACGTACGGCAGAAGAGCCGCGTCCGATTCTGCAACTGAGTTTTCAGGAAGACCATAAAAATGGCGTGATCCTTTTTGACTTTAAATAGTCAGCGCTACGATTCATTGATCATAAGAAGAAGAAAGATGACTCGGTTTATAAGGGGAATTAGGCCCTAAAAACCATACAACGCCCAACAAACAAGGGCCAAAGCACAACGGCGCAGGCAACAAGAACACCACAACAACAATAATAATGACAACAACAACAACACCATAACAACAACACCCCTAGAACCTAACCTTGCACCCACCCTCCTTACCAAGCAACCCGCCAAGAGGAGAGGATGCAGAGAACTCAGCTTCGATGACCGTGTCACAAGCAATCAGGCATCGGAGGCTCACCACACCCATAGGTACGCTCCGACGAGTTTACACCGTATATGTCTAGGAGAGATGGCAGGCCAAGAGAAGCCTATCCCCGATAAGTGGAAGTCCCAAGACTAGAAATGGGTGATGGGATTGCGTCAAACATACCACAAAGCTAGTACATTGTGCCCCTTGAAGCTCCACACCATGGACGGAGACCGTCGTCGTCCAATTCCGCGCCTCAAGGACTAGAAACACTGAGCCTCAAAGGAGCAGCTTCAAGGAGGAGCGTGACGACATCACGACGATGCTGCCCGGACCAACGATATGGACCTAGGTTTTCCCCTGGCACTAAGGGGAGTGGAATTAGGGTTTCACCCACACGCGCAAACGCGGTGGCGCTAAACACACAAGCTTGGGTTCCCTCAAACCACCAATTCTAGCCAAGAGGAAGATCTGGGGCATCATGCATCGGAGGTAGCCTCCGCCAAGGATGGAGGGCACACATAGTGGCAGGAAGCTGAGCTGACGACCAAAACCACCGCGCTAGAAGTCTAGGGAACCGACACCATGTGTAAATCAACTTGCATTCATGCACAGAGCCATCACCCCCACAACACCATATTGGCCCGCCAGGGGGCCATTCTATCCCACATGTATGACACGACCGTCCATGCCTCACCGATGCACTTCCAAGAAAATCCAGCCGCACCAGTGCACCCGTACCATCGGCCGCACCCGCACCAGGGACACGATGCCCAGAGCATCGCCTCGCGGATCCCACCACGCCATCCTATGATTCTGTTAGCATCATCTCCACCCGAGCCGGCCGAAGGAGACCCCACAGTCACTGTCAAGCGCACAAGACGCCGACCACCAGTAGCAGCGAGGGGAAGGACAGGGGTAAGGCCGCATGTGTAGGCGGCGGAAGCGAAGGTCTCGAGCCGACGTCGGGGCTGAATAGGTTTTGTTGTTGTCGTCTAAGAGGATATTTTCAAAGTTGGGTTAAGGAACTGTCTTCCTTTATTTGCAAGGCCAATTGGAGTAGTACTCCCTCACATTATGATGTGTATTATTTTTATTTAGGACTTTTCTCTATTAAGATAAGTGTTATGAGAAATAAAAATTGATTTCATTAGATTTGTTTTCATAAATTATTATTTGACATTTAATTTTGATTCAAGAATTAGTAATAATCGCGTAATTGTGGATAAAAAACTTGTCCTAACGAAACATAAGAGAATCTCCAATAGGTGATGTAAAATAGGACCCCCAAAATTACTTGATGTAAATTATACTTCACCAAAAAGATGGTTTTTAAATCACCAAAAATATCCAACTCCAACGGCTGATGTATTATAGGGCACAAATTCCATGTATAATAGCTCAGCCACGTGGCAGCCTCCACCCAAAAAATGCATACAAGCAGAAAAATCATATGAAAAAAATTCCAAAAAAAAAATTCAACAACTCACAATATTATACATGATTCATCAAGTTCTAAATATCAAACAAAATAACATAGTTTAGCCCACGTTATTGCAATTAAATTCATCCATAAAATGTTGCAAGATGAAAAGGCAAAGATGGATCTAGGAGTTTTTCATTGCTTCCCATGTCATTTTCACCACTCCTCCATGAGATCTTTTCGAAGTTCGATATGCATGTCAACATCTCTAATGTCATGATACACAAGAAATTGTTTGATTCTACTTGAGTTTCTCATTGGCCACACCCGTTGTTCGATGAACTCGAACATGATGTAGTCCAAATTTTGTCCATGCTCGTGCTCAACGATCATGTTATGCAAGATCACACAAGTTTTCATGATGTATCAAAGGTTTTGTTGATCCCAAAACCTAGTCGGCTCTCGCACAATAGCAAATTGAGATTGCAAAATGCCAAAAGTCCTCTCCACATAGCAGCTATTTGAGCATTATGAAAATAAAGTTCTTTCTTACCTTAGGGCATACAACCGCTTGACAAAATTAGCTCACTATGGATATATTCTATAGGGAAGGTAATAACCAAAGTTATACGACGACAACAACACCATAGCAGCAACACCCCTGGAACCTAATCTCTAGATCGGATGTAATCCAGTCGTGCATGTCTACAAAAACTTAGCGCACACGACTTCAAGGGGACACGTCGCAAAGCTATGCATGATTTATGTCGACACCACAAGGCACATCAGCATTGGCATGTACGCCACGATTAGCATGGTGTTAGTAGGAACGTCAAGACGGTTATGATTGGAACACTAGAAGGCCCCGATAGCCCAAGTCGAGTTCCAGACTGCTTATTAATGGCAATGGAGGGGTCTTGGATGCCATGAAGAGAATGCTTCATAGGCTGTTGGGCGGGTACGGTTCTGCCGCAAGACAATGTTTCCGTTTAAACCCATGTGTGATACCTATGAACCTAGTGAGTTGACGATTTGCAGCGGTGGCGTCGCCAAGTGAGGGAGACAGCACTAGGGATATCATTTTTGGTGGTGCTCCTCGAGTAAGAAGTCTAAGTGTTTGGGATGAAAGATCCTCGAGCAATGGTGCTTGCTTCCTTGTTGAAGGAATTATCTAAAGAGTTTGGATTTTCTCCAGGATGAAAACCTACGATATGTTGATTGAGCGACGATGGCGTGTGTACGATGTTTTTCTGTAGGTGTCACTATTGGAGAACCTCTTTTGTAGTCGAGGTGTTGCCATTTATGGTATGGTTGATCATTGTGGTGATGCCTTTTTTATTTCTTCTTTTTAAATATATTTTTAGTTGTGTGCATTTTTAATATCTTGACTAGTTATTACTATTATGCTGATGCAGAGATTGAGTGTAATTGATAGCTACATGATATTATTATATTCCCTTTGTCAAAATAAAATAAAGCCTTTAACCAACTCATTTACACACACTTCCTTTCATGTATTTATAGTCTTTTCCTCGATACAAAACCAACTCATATCATTTCACTTTTTTCCTTTCTAATTCTTGGCAAATACTACCTACGTCACGGAATATATTTTTTTGGTAGGCTAGTTTAGCACTCTCGAAGGTACAAAAGCAAGTCATCGCACTTATCTTCTATTCTTTTAAAATCTTATCTAATAGTAGTGAATGCTTTCTAAAAGGAAATGCAAACAAAGAGGCAAGAAACTATTATGATTCATAAGGAAAGAAAATAACACCGATAGTTATATTTCAATGTAGGATAGAAAATTAAGGGAGAGGGAGAAGGACGGAAGTAGCTAGCTCTCGCCGCTCCCGGCCGTCGCCACGCTCGTCGCGCCGGTAGCCCATGCTCGCCCGCCCCTATTGCCTCCTCCGACGAGGGCGCCATTCAAACTCTGCCTCGCAGCCCCGCCGGGGATGACATCTCGCTTTCGCCTGCGCGCCCCTTCCTCTAGGCGTGGGAGACGAGCAAGCTTACATCCCTCCACACAACGATGCGCCTCCACCGTCCGCTCCCATCTACTCCTGTCGTTCTCCTCCTCGTTCTAACAGCTCTCCGCCCGTCCTCTCCCCTTCTTGGTTCCCCTCCTTCGTCGCGCCCTCCCTGCCCCCCTCCAGCTCCTCGGTGACCGCGCTAAGCGCCCCCCTCCGGTGAGTTTTCTGTCGCATCTTCTCCAAGCGTCCGGGCGAGATCTTTGCCACCCGCATGATGCAGAAGTTCTCCTCCCCCATTTGCCTCCTGGCCACCGCAATCCCCAGGCTCTGGGCCGATCCCGATCTTAGTTGTGTGTGATTCGGCGGATCGCGCGGTCAACCACTTCGTAGAGGCCAACAGGTTGACATTCTTGTTCTCCACCTTCTCCGATCGCTTCCGCGTCGAGGCTATCTCGGATGACGTCTTCCACACCACGGTGGTGACGCCACAGGTGGCGGTGGCCCTTCTATGTCGGTGTTCCTTCACGTTCTCTAGTGTGCCCTTCCACTTCGCCAAGGTTCCCCCTGTCCAACTCCAACAGCCGGAAATTCAAGTCGATCTGCCGGCGTGGACATTCGGGGCCTTGACTTTTCCTCCCCCTTCATCTAGCAGAGACGTTCTCTCCTTTATGTTCGTGTGTGGTCCCACCCCTACGCCCATTGTTTCCCGTTCCATTCCCCTCACCGACCGTCCTGTCCACTACACGGACAACGTGTCGCCTCCCCCTTCCTGGCCCATGCGTCAGAGCCATGCGCCGCGCCCCACGCTAATCACCCTGCCACGCCATGCAGAACCGAACCCGCCCATCCCTCTCCTCCCGCGTCCGATTCACCTGCAATGGTGAGATCTTGGGTTGACATCGCTAAGTCCCTGCGGTCAAACCCCTCTCCGTTCACACCGACCTTTCTATAGCCCTTTGTTGTTACGCTGGCTCTCCACCAACACCCCGTCGTTTGCCATTTAACCTCTCCTGCCATAGCTTTCGTTGTCTTTCCAAGCGCCACTACATTCTTGATTGTCGGGACCCTATCACTTGCCTCCTATGCAAACGCTCCGGCCACCGAGCGCGCGGCTTCTCGGACTGCCTCTCCCGCTGCCGATCAGCCCCACCTGCCCGCATGTCGGACCATCTCCACCCCGCCGTCACCCACCGAACCGCTAGTTCCCCGTCACCCCGCACACCTTCGCGCCCATTGCTGCTCCTCCGCCACCTCCCCCTACCACCCATCCTCCTCCCAGCGAGTTTTCCCCGATATCCCACTTCAATCTCGGTACCGCTTCCGTGACGCCTCCATGGAGAGTGCCCGCATGGATGATGCGGTTGACCTCCCTCACCTCGACGTCATCATGCCGCCAGTCGACATGCGAGCATTGATACGTCATAAACGTATCCCTAATTTCTAATGTTCCATGTTGTTTTCATGTTGTTTCCCACTTGTTTTCCTTACACTTTATGTCATTTTTATCGATTTTTTGGACTAACCTATTGACAAGATGCCACAGAGCTAGTTCCCTATTTTCTGACGTTTTTAGTTTCAGAAAAGTTGTTCTGGAAATATTCTCGGAATTGGAAAATTCGAAAGCCAGAAGTCCTAAAAGTCCCGGAAGCTTCCAGAAGACCCGAAGAGCCCCGGAGGGGGTCCACAGGGTGGCCACACCATGGGGTGGCGCAGGTCCCCCTGGCCATGACACCTAGTGGCGTGGCCCCCCTGGCCACCTCCCGACATCGCGCTTTCGCCCATATATACTCCCTGATGCATAAACCGTAGGAGAATCGACATTTTCTGAAAAATACATCTGTAGCTCCGCTGCCACTGCCGGCATGTTTCGGGGACAAATCTCTGTTCTGGCACCCTGCCGGGACGGGGAAGTGCCCCCGGAAGCCATCTCCTTCGACTACACCGCTATCTCCGTCGTCGTTGTTGTCTCCTATGATGAGGAGGGAGTAGTTATCCCCCGAGGCTGAGGGCTCTACCGGTAGCTATGTAGTTCATCTCTCTCCCATGGTGTGATCTTTATGTGATCATGAGCTTTGTAATCTCGTTGAATATGTAGATCGATCTTCATCTGTTATGCTACTCAAGTGGTTTTGTTATCTCCGTAAACACTTTGATCACGGGGTAAAGGTGATAGTGTCTGCACCGTGTGGTTTAGTATGATATTTATATCTTGTGTTGGAAGATGAACCTTTGAAATTGTGGCGTTTGTTTAGTACTAATTAATGGCGCTCGTAGTGACATTGGGGTGCCCTAGAGAGGGAATATAGACCTGAGGAGTGCTGTTAAAGCCCTACTCAATGATTAGTGTTTGTTATTCGACCGGAGAGTGGTTCGGAGTAGCATAGTGAAGAGATGATATTTATGCATTCAATTATGTTTTCATTGCTGAGAGTGTCCTCTAGTGAAAGTAGGAGCCCTAGGCTTTATTTCCAAGCATTAAAACACCGTTTTCCGCCTGTTCTGCTACATGTTTGCTTGCTGCCATATTTATTTCAGATTGCTATTATCACTTATTATCATCCATATTACTTGCATTTTACTCTCTCTTCGCCGAACTAGTGCACCTATATACCTGACAGGTATATTGGGTGTGTTGGGGACACAAGAGACTTCTTGTATCTTGATTGCAGGGTTGCTTGGGAGGGATATCTTTGACCTCTACCTCCCTGAGTTCGATAAACCTTGGGTAATACACTTAAGGGAAACTTGTTGCTGTTCTATAAACCTCTGCACTTGGAGGCCCAACACTGTCTACAAGAATAGAAGCGTGCATAGACATCAAGCTCTTTTCTGGCGCCGTTGCCGTGGAGGTAAGGTAAAAGGTACTCACATCCTCGGGTGTGAGTGCTCGAAGTTATTTCCTTTAGATCCTGCAATTATATCTTTTTGTTTCTTGTTTTTATTTTCACTATTTAAGCTTAATGGAAAACAACAAAAATATGAGAGAGCTTTATAATCTTTATCTTGAGTTAGGACATGAAGTGTTTGAAGATAAAATTAAAAAACCTATGGAACTTTATTTGCATGCTAATAGCAATGTTATTAGTATGAATGCTTTGAACACTATTATTTCTAATGCTATGGAAAAGTATAAGCTTGGGGAAGCTAGTTTTGATGAATATGATATTTTTAGTCCCCCCCAAGTTTTGAGGAGGAAATTTTCTTTGATGATACTTTGCCTCCAATATATGATGATTATAATGATTGTGGTATTCTAGTTCCACCTGTTTACAATGATGAATTTGATATTTTCAGTCCACCTACAATAGAGGAAAATATTAATTATGATTACAATATGCCTCCTATATTTAATGATTATAGTGATGAGAATAATAATGATACCTATTTTGTTGAATTTTTCCCACTACTATTAATAAGAATGACTATGCTTATGTGGGGAGTAATAATTCTTTTATGCATGTGGCTCATGATAAGAATGTTATATCTGATAGTTATATTGTTAATTTTATTCATGATGCTACTGAAAGTTATTATGAGAGAGGGAAACATGGTTTTATGCATCTCAACAATATTAAGTTTCCTCTCTTTATGTTGAAATGTTTGAAGTTGCACTTATTTTGTCTTCCTATGCTAGTCACTTTGTGTTTTCATGACTTGTTTTTCTGCAAGATTATTTTTCATAGGAAGTGGGTTAGACTTAAATGTGTTTCATATTTTCTTCTTGATGCTCTCTTATTTTGCTTCAACTCTTATTCCTATGTGAGCGCTACCAGGAGACAACCCATTTTATTTCTATGTTTTCATTCAGTTTTCCTTTGTTTTCTTTTGTCTGCTTTGCACCTGGGTGTTCTAGATTTCCTTAGCAACCCCTCTGTATATTTTATTTTGTGTTTTTGTTGAGCCAAGTAAAGCCTCTAGTGGAAAGTTGAGGCTATATTTCGGATTTCTGCGCAGGAAACAGATTTCTGCTGTCCACCGTAAAACATCGTATAAAATCCTGAAAGATAAAAATGATCTGAAACTTTTTGTGCTTATTCCTAAGCTAATTACGCAAATTTTCTTAGTTACCACATTTTGATTTGAGCAACAGAAGATTTTCCAAAAATCGATCTTTACCTGCTGTTCTATTTTGACAGATTTCTGCCAATAATTGCATTTGCATCTTAACCTCTTTCTTTTGGTGTTGAGAAAAAGATTTTTAAAAGAAGTTGTGACAGTAGATAGTGTGTTTTTGAGTGCTAGGTTTGTGTTGAAACTGAACCATGTGAATTTATTATTTCTATTGCACTAACGTTGCTAATGAAGATTGTGAGAATTTTGGTGTGAAGGAAGTTTTCAAGGGTCAAGAGAAGAGGATGGTATGATGTGATCAAGAAGAGTGAAAAGTCTAAGCTTGGGGATGCCACAGTGGTACATCCCAGAAAATTCCAAGAAGACTCCAGCGTCTTAGCTTGGGGATGCCCAATGCACCCTCTTCTTCATCAACAAATTATCACGTCACTTCTAGTGAAACTATATTTTTATTCGGTCACATCTTATGTGCTTTACTTGGAGCATCTTTTATTTTTTGCTTTCAGTTTGTTTAGTTTTCTTTGCTGTAGTTTATGGTTGGATATTATCATACTTGTGTGGGAGAGAGACACGCTCCGTTTTCATTGCTTAGAACACTCTAGTTTCCATTCTTATTGTTCTGTGAGTGTTCACTTTTTTCTAGTACTGCGTTTAGCCTTTGTTTTCATGCATCTCTTATTTAGAGATGTTAGTTTTAGTAGAGTTGTTCTATTACTATCATGTTAGTTTTATGTAGCATTTAGAGATTTTTTGTTAAAACATATCTTGTACGGTGCTTGTTGGGAAAAGAAAACCGCTGCTTGAAGTAGAATTTATAACAGTGCTAGTAGAAGCTTGTATAGACTGTGGCTAGGACTTTTTCATGCCATGCTAATTGTTATTTTAGTTTTAAATCCTTATGGTTATTGAGTAGCATGATTAGCATCAAATAGCTGAGTTTTTTTAATATGTATTGAAAGATTCATGAGTTGTTCTTGTCATAGTAAAGCATCAATATATGGTATTCTCTTTCGAATGTTTTACTTGGTTGACATGGCGCATGCTCACACCATGTTTATGAATAAAAACCAGTCACGAAGAGCCTCCATGACCACTTAGTTTTTGAACTTGTGATATTGCTTATTCTTTAATTAATGATGCTTATGTCGCTATGCATGATTATGGCTCTTATGCTCTCTTGATTTGTCGCTCCCAGTCTTTTGCTAGCTTCCACCTATACTAAGTATAGAATTCTACTCGTGCATCCAAACTCCTTAAACCAAAGTTTTTCCCATTGTGTACACCGTACCTACCTACATATGGTATGTAACTTCCACTCCAAGTAAATTGCTCATGTGTTACCTTTAAAACCTTCAAAATTATTCCTGTTTTGTGTTCTTGTTTCTGCTCATGAGGACGTCAATAGAGAATCTTTATCTCACTTGTTGATTGGATTTCACAGCCTGGACTAGTGGCTTCATCCGCTTATCCAAATGATAGATGAGCTGGCAGCGGGGTGCCCAGCCCCAAATTAATACAAATAAAAATCTCTTCACTATTTTTGCCCCTGATTTATCAGTCAAAGCATAATTGTGTAAACAAAAGAGAAAGAGGGATGACCTTCTACACCAGTTGCCTCCTTCACCATGGGAGCCGCTCTTGTGAATCCAGTTGGCTTGTGACATACTGTATTGTATGTTTACCATTCGTTGACACTAGCATACTGATGTAGCCCACCGTATTCCACCAAGCACAACATCGATACGCAACAAGGTGAACTCACTCCTATCTCCGTACGTTTCCGGTGACTTGGTGAACGGTGCTCTACCTCATGAAATACCCATCTACATGCATAGGTGGGATCACCACATGGAGACCCAAGATGGTTCCCAAGATGCTCAAGAACACATCCAAGAAGGTGCACACGAAGCTAGGAAGAACGTGGGCGAAGACGGCGTCAAGATCGGAGTTCCGAGGAGGAAGAACGGAGGGAAAAGGGGTCTCCCGGCCTACCCCCCGGCCAGGCCGGCCTCCCCCTTCCCAGGCCGGCCCCCTGCCCGAGCAGGCCGGCCTCCCTCACCCCCACCCCGGCCTCGGGCTGGCCTCGCAGGCCGGCCCCATACCCGAGCGCCCCGGCCTCCAGGCCGGCCTGGCTCCCCCCACCCCGGCCCCAGGCCGGGCACCCAACAGAAGGGGCCGGCCTGCAGGCCGGCCTGCCTCCATCCCACCCCGGCCCCAGGCCGGCCACCCCTCCAGGCCGGCCTCTGCGCCCCCCAGGCCGGCCAGGCCGGCTCCTAGGCCGGCGTGGCCCCAAAATGCACGGAATTGGTCCGTTTTTGCACCGTTTTGACCCCCGTTTCGACCCCGAGCTATATAAGGGACCCCGGTGGCTAGATCTAGGGTTCAGGGATGATTTGAGAACTTCGGGATTTGCCCTTGTATCCCTCTTGTGAGGTGACTCCTCTTACGAGGCTACTCCTACGATGTGTATCTAGGACCGTATCAAGATCTCTCCAAGGAGCTACTCTTTCACCTTGTGATTCTAGTAGCGCTTGCCAACCTTCCCCTTGCGGCTTCTGTTGGATCGGTGGACCGACCGGTGAGAGGAATCGGTTTCAATTAGCGTGTTGTTGACTTGGGTTTGCGATCCCTCGTAGGCTTCACGAGTTATCTTCCCCCTTTTGTGTTTCCACGCGTTTGCCCCCGATTTCCCCTCTCGTGTTCATCGTGTTCATCGCGTTCTTCGTGCGTTCTTCTTTCGTTCTTGTCGATTCGTGAAGATCGGGCCAACTTAGAGGTCAACACCTCATCATCTGGTATCCAGAGCTAGATTGACACGAATCCGACACCCCATCCCCTCCCCTACCACCAATTTTTCTTCTATCCACCATAAATTCGAAAATTTGACCAAAAATAGCCGAAAGGGATTTCGACCGATCTCTCGATTTGTTGAGTTTTTCGTGGTTTTGTTTCATAGATTTGTTGCCAAAAACCATTCCCCACCTTTCTATTCAGCCACATTTCTCAAATTTGTCCAAAAATTTTCTTGATTTGGGAGAAATTTCGAATTTGAGCAAAAATTTCAGAAAAATCCTGCTCTTCGATTCTTGGACAGATTTTGAAACTTGTTTTTCTTTGTCGTTTTTGAACCGAATTGAGTGCAACAAAGTGCTACGCGACGCCCACGACATCACCTACGCTTCCACATCAACGGATCGCCACGACATCGACTCCCCCATGGCCGCAAGTCCGTGATCATCAATAAGAGAGGTATAACTTGCTTCCGCTTGAACCACCCCACCCCATTGTGTTACTTACCTACTTGGACTAGTTCTTTTACACCGCTTGGCATCGCATTGTGGCACCGAGAGTGCGAGTTTTGCGCTTGTGAGAGTCTAGCTACGAGTAGGCATTGGCATTTGGGAATCATCTCCGCATCATCATCATCAAAAAGCGAAAATAAAAAAAAAGAGTGGAGAAAGAGCAAGAAGCAAAAAGAGCCAAAAGAAGCAAAGATCGATGCCAATTGCTATAATGTGTAGGAACGCCTAGCTTCGATTTGCGAGAGAGAAGAGAGTGACCGGTTGCCACATTGTGAATCTTGTTGCCTCTTGTTAATTGCGGTTTGAGCTAGCGTCCTTCTTGCGTTGGTGTGGCATTGAGCTTAGTCTTCGATAGGTACCTTTCGTCTCCGCTCGTCCATTGGCCGCACTAACCCCATTTATCACTTGTGTGTGTGTGTGTGTTTTTGTTTCCACCATATCATTTTCCTCCACTAGGTTTGGTTTTCGTGCTAACTTTTCTTTGATTCTTCTCCACGTTTTACAACATATTTTTCTTTTGATTTGTCGTTTTCTCGCCACATTTCTAACCCATTGCCATCCACCAATAAGCCGTGTGTGTTTTGGAGCGTGTTTTTGGGATCTTTCGAACTCAAGTCACTTCATTCTTTTTGCTGTCGGTTTCTCTTGGCTTGGTCCACAAGTTTCCAACATTTGCTAAAAGGTGAGGGTTGAGCTCTTAGGTCCTCACACTCTATATATACACTTGTGCTTGTTGACTAACCATGTATAGAGAGAGCGGATCATATGGAGGCCATGATGACCATGATGAGTCCATGATGGACCACTACGACTACAACGAGCTAGACATGGACCTCCATTCCTACGAGAACGACGTGGTGGACGACCACTACTACGAGCACGACATCGTGGACGACCACTACTCCGAGCATGACATGGTGGATCACCACCACCACTACGACCACGACGTCGAGCTCTACACCGACTACTCCTCCCCAAGCATCATCGACATGGAGGAGTACCACCACCACCACGCCACCTTCGACTCCATGAGCTACATCGACATGAACCACTACTACAACAATGACACCGCAAGCTTGGATGACGAGATGGAGCCCTACTACACCGACAACGCATCCTCGAGCATGGCGGAGTTCTACACCGACAATGACTCCAACATGGACAAGCTCACCTACAAGCGCTTCCTCGCCAAACTTCGGTGGCCAAGACATCACATGTCCGATGGTTCATGCTCACCACCATGGAGTTTCAAGGAGATTGCCAAGGCCAAGACACGACAACGACCTTCAACCTCAAGATGGCGCCACGACAAGAAATCCGACAAGTTGGCAACGTAAAGATGGTCTCCTTCAACATCAAGACGGCGCCACAAGAAGGACATCATCGAGACTCCATCAAGCGAGAAGGCCAAGAAGCCAAGGCATCCGAATGACTTGCGGAGTCATCCTACACATGAAGTGCGGGAGCGCCGCAAGCTTCGTCATCAACCCCGCTATCATCACCAAGCTCATCACCAAGATCGTCGCCATGATCACCATATGGAAGAGAGTGGTACACCCACCTCACCGCATCCCCCACCACAAGCTCCGCGATGACATTGGTTTGAGCATCGCTCGCCATCACCACTACCTCGACCTCGACACCGACAAGGCCGTGGTGACCCTCTTCAAGATCACCCTCTACGACCGGATATTCTTCATCACCCACCTTCTCCAAGCTCTACTCATGACTATGGTCTAAACGGCTTCGTGGATGGTGCTTGCCCACATTCAAGGCTTCCAAGGCAAAATGTGTGTCACCACCACAATGACCGCCAAGACCAAGGCCATTATCAAGAAGGTGACCTCGACATGGCTTCTCGTGAATGCCTCCCTCACCTCCACCACAATGACCACCGGCGCCATCCTCTCCATCATGATCGCCATCGCCAAACCAACGAGGATGACCCACATGAGCTTCCACCGCCTATCTTTGATGAAGACCCAAATGAGAGCCCTTCTCAACATCAAGCGAGTGCGAATGCTCCCTATGGCTTGTCTTTCCCCATCTTCGAGGAAGACCCCTATGAGCACCACCATCATCAACAACCAAGTGGGCATGCTACAAATGATTTCTCACTTCCTCTCTTTGATGAAGACCCCTATGAGCGCCCACTTCGACCACCACTAGGCACGGATGCTACTCATGATCTCTCATTTCCCATGTTTGATGAGGAACCTCTTGAGCAACCACTTCAACAACAAGCAAGTGAAGATGACCTCTCACTTCCTATTTTTGATGAGGACCCACATGAGCGACCTCGTCACTATCAAGCAAATGGAGATGCTATCCATGCTCCTTCTCCCATATTGGATGAAGCACCGCACCATCAAGACCATGAAGGCAACGACTTGAGCGCCGTTTGCCTCAATGTTACAAGGTGCAAGGACCATGAGCGTCATCATCCATATGAGGAATGGGAGCATCCACCTCATCTTCACCAAGATTGTGCTTTCTATTCGCACCCCACCTTCGACAAGGATCCTCCTCCTTCTTCATCACATGAGGCGAGTTTCACTTCATCACCACCGCTACACCTACATCATGGGCGAAATTCCATGAGGAAGGACAATGACCTTCATGATCAAGAGCATGAGCTTCCATCATCACCACAAGCGCAACAACAACATCAAGAGTGCGAAGCTATTCATCCCATGACACAAGATCAACATCACCATATGCATGAGGAGACCACTCTACCACTCTATGATGAAGACGTTGATGCATGTGACATTGTCAATGAGGCTCATCCCTTGCCATCATCTCTAAGGCATTCTTCTTCTTCGTCTCCAATGACACAAGTGACAGCTCCGACCATCGACAAGAGAGCTTCCAATGCTACCAATGAGATGATCATGGTTGCCAACCAAAATTGTGACCATACCTACATGAGTGAAGGCCAATACTATGCCTTGCACCAACTAGCTCTCAATTCCTTGGACATGCCGACCAATGGTGACGAAAGCGTCTATTGCAATGAGGCCGCGAACTCGTCGCGAGTGTTGACACAAGTTCTTCAAGCCTATCCTCAAGATGGAGGTAGCGACGAATTGGGTGACACACTCCCCTTGACTTCAAAGCATCTCATGCCAACCTCCACAAGGCCACGCTCAAGCCACCATTCTAGCCAAGGATATCTTCATCATCATCATCATCGACCATTTGAGGATGCTACAAGGCATGGCTTACATTACCACTTGATGGAGCTTCCTTCGACACAAGCCATGACCCTACCTCCTCCTCCAAGAAAGCCACCCTTTCCACACTTGGAGATCACCCCAAGAGATGAGATGATTGAGTCCTCCTCGCCACATGCTATGACACTACCGACTCCAAGCAATGCAACGACTTCGACAAACCCGCACACCTCTTGTGCCAAGACTTTGGAGCCTTCTAGTGTCCCCTCTCAAGCTTATAGTGAGATTAGTGGTGAGACAGAGATCCACCTTCACGTGAGTGAGAGCCACAAGCCCATAATGAGTGGAAAAAGAATGAGTGTTCGTAGAGGACTCGCCTTGATAGCCACCAAAAGTGAGATGAGAGTTGAGAGAAAACTCCCATGTGTGCTTATCGACACTAACGGCTTACCAACTTTCTCTCCATCTTTGTTGTATATTTTGCAGAGATTTGGTGACCCTATCAAGCATCCTCGACATCCTCGCCTTCTCCACATACAAGGCTCTCCACATCGCATGAACATCGACACCGACTTGAAGGGGTGGAAGGAGAACTTTCCGCTCATCATGATCCACATGGAGATTGACAAGAGCTTCTACGAAAAAGCATCCTCCATCCACATTCCTCAAGTCAAGATCTACACGGCGCGTCACAAGAACTTCGACATCAACGCCTTCGACGCCTACATTCCACATGTCAAAAGGTGCATGGAGTACGACAAGCACGTCAACGACAATGCCTTCTACGCCTACATACCACATGTCAAGATGTGCATGGAGTTCAACAAGCACCTCCACGACAATGACTTCTCCATATACATCCCCTACGTCAAGATGTACTTGGAGTTCGACAAGCGCGTCAACGACAATGACTACCACGTCTACATCCCCTTCGTCAAGATGCACTTGGAGTTCGACAAGTGCGTCAATGGCAATGATCGCCACGACTACACTCTACCGCTTCCGCAAGCTCATCCTCATCCACCCATTGAGGATCATGTCAAGATCGTCATCACGTTTGGACCACACCCTCCACGAGCATACCTTGGCATGATCTTCGATAAGAGACTCAACTTCAACGACTACACCGCCTCGCAAGATCTTCCTCAACCATCCAAGGGGGACCCTTTCATGATCTTCATCACCTTTGGACCACCCCCACTACGAGCCTACCGTCACATGAACTTCGACAAGCGGCTCAACTTCAACGACATCTTCGTCGTCGACATTCCTTCTCCCGCTCACATATGGATGGAACGAGAGTCGAGGACGACTCTTTTTCAAGGGGGGGGGGAGATGATGTAGCCCACCGTATTCCACCAAGCACAACATCGATACGCAACAAGGTGAACTCACTCCTATCTCCGTACGTTTCCGGTGACTTGGTGAACGGTGCTCTACCTCATGAAATACCCCTCTACATGCATAGGTGGGATCACCACATGGAGACCCAAGATGGTGCCCAAGATGCTCAAGAACACATCCAAGAAGGTGCACACGAAGCTAGGAAGAACGTGGGCGAAGACGGCGTCAAGATCGGAGTTCCGAGGAGGAAGAACGGAGGGAAAAGGGGTCTCCCGGCCTACCCCCCCGGCCAGGCCGGCCTCCCCCTTCCCAGGCCGGCCCCCTGCCCGAGCAGGCCGGCCTCCCTCACCCCCACCCCGGCCTCGGGCTGGCATCCCAGGCCGGCCCCATACCCGAGCGCCCCGGCCTCCAGGCCGGCCTGGCTCCCCCCACCCCGGCCCCAGGCCGGGCACCCAACAGAAGGGGCTGGCCTGCAGGCCGGCCTGCCTCCATCCCACCCCGGCCCCAGGCCGGCCACCCCTCTAGGCCGGCCTCTGCGCCCCCCAGGCCGGCGTGGCCCCAAAATGCACGGAATTGGTCCGTTTTTGCACCGTTTTGACCCCCGTTTCGACCCCGAGCTATATAAGGGACCCCGGTGGCTAGATCTAGGGTTTAGGGATGATTTGAGAACTTCGGGATTTGCCCTTGTATCCCTCTTGTGAGGTGACTCCTCTTACGAGGCTACTCCTACGATGTGTATCTAGGAACGTATCAAGATCTCTCCAAGGAGCTACTCTTTCACCTTGTGATTCTAGTAGCGCTTGCCAACCTTCCCCTTGCGGCTTCTGTTGGATCGGTGGACCGGCCGGTGAGAGGAATCGGTTTCAATTAGCGTGTTGTTGACTTGGGTTTGCGATCCCTCGTAGGCTTCACGAGTTATCTTCCCCCTTTTTGTGTTTCCACGCGTTTGCCCCCGATTTCCCCTCTCGTGTTCATCGTGTTCATCGCGTTCTTCGTGCGTTCTTCGTTCGTTCTTGTCGATTCGTGAAGATCGGGCCAACTTAGAGGTCAACACCTCATCACATACACCCCTCCTAAAATATAGTTATTCCTCCATAATGTCAAACTTTTAATACCTCTGTTTAATAAAATAAAAAACCTCTAGCACATGAGTGATCCCTGCTTCCCTCTGCGAAGGGCCTTTATTTTACTTTTATGTTGAGTCTCCATCTTCTAACTTTATGCACAGTTGAGAGAGCATTTTTGCCATTCTGAGTTCTATGTGCACTTGTCCCATAAACATCAATAATTACTTCATGATGTGGTATTATTTGTTCTTAAATTATTTTTTCTAGTCTTCCTCATGAACTTTCAAAGTGTCCTGGCATTTATGTTTTTTCCCACTCTTAAGGACTAGCTAAATACCACTTTGCCATGCTTTCTCTATACCTGAAACAAACGTTTATCTTTCTTTGCATTATTAGTCATGATCCTTTATTTGAGTTACTCTTCGTGATGCAAAGTAATTGCTACGCTTTATTATTAAAGTTCTATTATCATGTTTGTGTTTGAAATTTTATGATCTCAGCGTACATATGCTTTGACTTTTTAATGATCAAGATTATGATAGTAGCATGTCACCTCATAAATTATTGTTTTATCGTTTACCTAGTCGAGGACGAGTTGGAACTAAGCTTGGGGATGCTTGATACGTCATAAACGTATCCCTAATTTATGATGTTCCATGATGTTTTCATGTTGTTTCCCACATGATTTCCTTACACTTTATGTAATTTTTATCGATTTTCTGGACTAACCTATTGACAAGATGCCACAGAGCCAGTTCCATGTTTGCTGCTGTTTTTAATTTCAGAAAAGTTGTTTTGAAAATATTCCCGGAATTGGAAAATTCGAAAGACAGATGTCCTAAAAGTCTCGGAAGCTTCCAGAAGTCCCGAAGAGCCCCGGAGGGAGGCCACAGGGTGGCCACACCATGGGGAGGCGCGGGTCCCCATGGCCACGCCACCTAGTGGTGTGGGGCCCCTGGCCACCTCCCGGCATCGCCCTTTCACCCATATATACTCTCCTATGCATAAACCCTAGAAGAATCGGCCTTTTTCGAAAAATACATCCATAGCTCCGTCGCCGCTGCCGACAAGTTTCGGGGGGACAGATCTCTGTTCTGGCACCCTGCCGGGACGGGGAAGTACCCCCGGAAGCCATCTCCTTCGACTCCACCGCCATCTTCATCTCTGTTGCCGTCTCCTATGATGAGGAGGGAGTAGTTCTCCCCCGAGGCTGAGGGATCTACCGGTAGCTATGTGGTTCATCTCTCTCCCATGGTGTGAACTTTATGTGATCATGAGCTTTGTAATCTAGTCGAATATGTAGATTGATCTTCATCTGTTATGCTACTCAAGTGGTTTTGTTATCTCCTAAACACTTTGATCACGGGGTAAAGGTGATAGTGTGTGCACCGTGTGGTTTAGCACGATATTTATATCTTGTGTTGGAAGATGAACCTATGAAATTGTGGCGTTTGTTTAGTACTAATTAATGGCGCTCATAGTGACATTGGGGTGCGCTAGAGAGGGAATATAGACTTGAGGAGTGTTGTTAAAGCACTACGCAATGATTACTGTTCGTTATTCGACCGGAGAGTGGTTCGGAGTAGCGTAGTGAAGAGATGATATTTATGCATTCAATTATGTTTTCATTGCTGAGAGTGTCTTCTAGTGAAAGTAGGAGCCCTAGGCCTTATTTCCAAGCATTGAAACGTCGTTTTCCGCCTGTCCTGCTACATGTTTTCTTGCTGCCATATTTATTTCAGATTGCTATTATCACTTATTATCATCCATATTACTTGCATTTTACTCTCTCTTCGCCGAACTAGTGCACCTATATACCTGACAAGTATATTGGGTGTGTTGGGGACACAAGAGACTTCTTGTATCTTGATTGCAGGATTGCTTGAGAGGGATATCTTTGACCTCTACCTCCCTGAGTTCGATAAACCTTGGGTAGTCCACTTAAGGGAAACTTTCTGCTTTTCTACAAACCTCTCCACTTGGAGGCCCAACACTGTCTACAAGAATAGAAGCATGTGTAGACATCAAGCATTCGAGCAGTACGGCTTCGCCTTGGTCGACCTTGAGGCCACGTCGCCCGGCCCCACCGTCCAGGAGGCGCTACTTCTCTAGGTACCTCTCGGCATGGAAGCTAGGACGGCTATGAGCACGCATGGTGTGACCATGGTGTGGTTCCGCACGCCGGCGTCACGCGAGGTCGACGTGACCGGTGGCCCCTTCAATGTCGAGGAGCACAATGTGTTGTTTGAGCATCAAGAAGACGCGCCCAACCGGTTCCGCTTCACCCACGATGGCTACGTCGCGCTCTCCCTCGTTAGCTACGCTCTGGAGAACTGGAACCGTTCGTACATCCGGACATCCGTGTCCGGCATTGGGAACCCCATGGAGATCACGGAGATATGCATGGAGGGAAACGAGTTCATCTCCGTTCTTGTTATCTGTAAGTATTAGCATTTTTGTTGCATTCCACAGATACTCAACGTCAAGAGATCTGATGGTGTGGGTACCGCCGCGGTTGTCAAGCGTGTGCGCCGCTGGAGGTTCGACCAAGGGGGGGATCCTCCGCCTCCACGACCCCTTCCCCCGGCTAGACCTGGCGGTGGCCCGCACGGAGACCCTCCCGGTGGACCACACGGCGGCCCTGGCATACCTCCGCCTAGCTCGAGCCGCGCCGGGATGTCCCGCTTTTGGCTTGGGCTGCTGCTACCGATGGGAGCGGGCATGCCATGCTCGGCGGGGCAGCCACATGCTAGAGTGGACGACGGATACATCCATGTCCCCGACGCGTCCGGCGACGACGGCACGGCCTTCTCGTCCATTTGGAAGGGCGGGATCTTCGGCGAGCCGGGCGTTCAGATTAAGGCATGCTCCACCTTGTTCGTCCGTGGTGAGGTTGGGGCCGGCTACTTCCGCGTCCCGCGCCGCATTGCCTACTCTAGTGCCCTAGGACCACGCGGTATGGCGCATGTCAACCTCGCGTCCGGCACCGTCGGCTTCATGAACAAAATCTCCAAGGTGCGCGGCATGGCGTCCACCATCTCCATTGACGTCCTTGCTGACTCTGTTGTCACGGACGCACCCTCCGAGCCCGTGTGGATTCCTGCTGGGCCCTGCAGGCCCGTGTCGGAGATGCTCCCGTGCTGGAGGCGCCTTGCTCAGTTCCTACCGTTGTCTGTGCTGAAGCCATGCATTGTAAACGGGTAGCCACCGGCCCTCCCTCCCTGGTCCGCGCCAGCGCTTGCATCAGGAGCCAGACGCCCTCCATGTTCTAGTCCGTGTTGGATAGGGATGTGAAGCTCAAGACCGCAAAGATGGGAGGTGGGAGTGGGCCGTCCATTGTGTCGCCTCCCCTCTCTGCCTTGGAGATCAGAGCCATGGTTGCTGCCTGCCAGCTCCCCCAGGATGTGGCTTGCGACGTGGATGATGCTCTCGTGGTGCGTGATGGTGTCGATGTGTGAAGCTCTGTGATACGTCATAAACGTATCGCTAATTTCTGATGCTCCATGATCATATTATGCCAATTGCTACATGTTTTCTCCGTCATTTATAGCATTTTCATATGTTTTCCGGGACAACCTATTAACAAGATGCCAAGCGCCAGTTCCCTGTTTTCTGCTGTTTTTTCTTTCAAAAAAGTTGTTCTGGAAACATTCTCGGAATTGGACTCCACAAAGCCCAAAGTGCCTATTTCCCCGGAAGCATCCAGAACACCGAAGAGGAGCCGAAGACGGGCATCAGGGGAGCCACACCATAGGCTGGCGCGGGTCCCTCTGCCCGAGCCAGCTATGGGTGTGGGGCCCCGTGGCCTACATCGCCTTTGCCCTTTTGCCTATTTATTCCCCCGGAATGGAAAACCCTAAGGAACTAATCAAAAAACCCGAAAAAGATCCGCAGCCGCCGTCGTCATCAACCCTAGATAAGGAGGGTTCTGGAGCTGTTTTCCGGCACCTTGCCGGAGAGGAAATCATCAGTGGAGGCTTCTACATCACCATGCCTGCCTCCGGAGTGATGCGTGAATAGTTCATCCCTGGACTACGGGTCCATAGCAGTAGCTAGATGGTTGTCTCCTCCTCATATGACTCCATGTTTAGATCTCGTGAGCTACCTATCATGATCGAGATTGATCTTATGTAATTCTATATGTTGTGTTTGCTGGGATCCAATGAATATTGAACTTATGCCAAGTTGATTATAGTCTTTATTGCATATGTTATTTCTGATCTTGCATGCTTTCCGTTGCTAGTGGTTGCTCTGGCCAAGTAGTTTCTATTGACTCCAAGAGGGAGTATTTATGCTGGATAGTGGGTTCATGCCTCCTTTTCACCCGTGCTCGAGTGACAGAAACGTGACGAGGGAGGATGTGCTGTTGCCACTAGGGAGAAAACAGTGGTGAAAGTACCCGCGTGTATAATCAGTGCTTACATTACACACATTGCTTAATGTGATTATCTGTTGCTTGCAACTTAATAGCTAAGGGGGTTCGGATGATAACCTGAGGGTGGATTATTAGTCATAGATGCAGATGGATTTCGGTCTATGTATTTTGTTGTAATACCCGCACTAAATATAATAGTAGTCATCATGTTATATTGTGCACTACGGTGCAACCTTTATTTGTCAATTGCCCAGCTGTAATTTGTTCACCCAGCATGTTATTTTTATGGAGAGACACCACTAGTGAACCTATGAACCCCGATCCATTTTACACACTGTTAAACAAACCACAACAATTTCCTGCTCTCTTTATTTACTGCAAGCATACACTATTCTCCACACTATACGTCTAATCTTTGTTTTCAACAAGACCGGTGAGATTGACAACCTCACTGTACCTTTGGGGCAAAGTATTTTGGTTGTGTTGTGTGAAGCTTCCACGTTGTTGCTGACACCGGTAAAGTGCCAGCACCACCGTCAGTGGCATCAACCTTCCGAAGGTCCTCTTTCTCCTACTGGATTGATAACCCTGGTTCTTAACTAAGGGGAAAATTCCTACCGCTGTGTTCATCACACCCTCCTCTTTGGGTTCCCAACGCAAGCATCAAGGACATTTTATAGCGCCGTTGCCGGGGAGAAAGAATTCTTCTAGCAAGGGGACTCTCTCACTCTCAACCTCTTGATTTTTTTATTGTCTTGTTTTTTTTTGTCTTGTTTTGCTTCTTTATAAAAACACACACAAAAAATTAGTTCTTATTCTAGTTGTTATTTTTTTTTCTTTATCATGCTTGCTATCAATGTTTGATGTCTCGGAAACTAGATCTTATAGGCAAAGTGGGTTCACAGATGAACAACAAAAACATTATAAGGAACACCGCTTGTCACAAAAGGGGATACACTTATGGGAGCAAATTAATAAATTGCATGACTATGCTAAAAACTTGTGCTCCACTTATGATGTTACTTATTGCTTTGATAAATCTTGATGATGTAGGAGGTATAAACACCTCCCTTTTCAATGTGAGTATAATTATAATGTTACCATATCTTCTTATGTTAAGGAGAATTATGAATTATATGATGTGGAACAAATTAAAGAATTTATTGCTTGGAAGGGTGCATTCGAAATTGCCTATTTGCTTGAAAGTATTGATGATGCACCTTATAAATATGATATTTATGCTATACTTGAATATTGCTTTGATAATTACAAGGATTTTAATTACTACATAATTGGAATATCTTAATAAATGCTCTCAACCTAAGGAAGAGACTAATGCTCTCCAGGAACCTATGGAAGAAGAAACTGCTGAATCTAGAAGCTCTTTGGATGAAAAAGAGGAGGAGAGTGATGATCAAGAGGAGGAAGAATAGAGCTACCCATGTCTACCTCCCAATGAGAGTAACTCTTTAACTCATACATTATTTGATGAAAGTGATGCTCCTATTGATTCTTTTGAAATATCTCTTTTTGATGAAATTGATACTTGCTATACTTGTGACCTTGATACTACTATGAATGAAACTTGTGAGAATAATATTGGTACTGTTATTTATGATAATACTTGCTACCTTTATAAATCCTATGAGAATCCTCTATTTGTTCCAACTATTTATATGCATGATAATGAGGAAGTTTGTTTAGAAAATTTATATGATAATGCTCTTGATGATGGTCCTACATTACTTGATGTTTTAAATCATAATGCTACTGAAAATAGGATTGCCATAATGTGTCCTATAACTTTTATGAGTGATCAATCATGTTTTTTTGTTATTGCTAAAAGTGGGGAAACAGAGGAGCTGATTTTAAATTTTGACCCCATTATTTTTGAGCTTGATATGAATTGTGTGCTTTCATACCATGACAAACATGCTTTATGTGATAATTATGTTGTTGAGTTTGTTCATGATGCTACTGGAAATTATTATGAGAGAGGAAAATATGGTTGTAGGAATTTTCATGTTACTAAAACACCTCTCTTTTTGTTGAAAGTTTTGAAATTGCTCTTGTTCTACCTTCCCATGAATTCTAGATTGATCTTCTTTAATTTATTTCTTTACAAGATTCCTATGCATAGGAACTTGGCTAGACTTAAATTTGTTTTATTCTTGCTTCTTGATGCTCTCTTTTGCTTCAATTAATATTTCTCATGTGAGCATCTTCTCAAATTACTATGCCTAGCTGAAAGGCGTTAAAGAAAAGCGCTACCGGGAGACAACCCGTTTTATTTCTCTGTTTTGATTCTGTTTTCTTTTGTGTGCTTTGCACCTGGGTGTTTTATATTTATTTAGCAACCCCTCTGTATCTTTTCTTTTATGTTTTTGTTGAGCCAAGTAAAGCCTCTAGTGGAAAGTTGACACTATATTTCGGATTTCTGCGCAGGAAACAGATTTCTGGTGTCCACTATTAATTACGTATAAAATCACAGAACATTCATAATGACCTGAGATTTTTTGTGCTTAATCCTGAGCTATATACGCAACTTTTCTAAGTTGACCACCTTTTGATGTGAGCAACAGAAGATTTTTGAAAAAATTGATCTCTGCCTGTTGTTCTGTTTTGACATATTTCTGCCAATAATTGCATTTGCATCTTAATCTCTTTCTTCTGGTGTTCTTTTGAGAAAAAGGGTTTTAAAATAAGTTGTGACAGTAGCTTATGTGTTTTTGAGTGCTAGTCTTGTGTTGAAACTGAACCATGTGAGTTTATTATTTCGATTGCACTAACGTTGCTAATAAAGATAGTGAGAATTTTGGTGTGAAGGAAGTTTTCAAGGGTCAAAAGAAAAGGATGATATGATGTGATCAAGAAGAGTGAAAATCCTAAGCTTGGGGATTCCCCGGTGGTTCATCCCTGCAAATTCCAATAATACTCAAGCGTCTAATCTTGAGGATGCCCAAGGCATCCCTTTCTTCATCAACAAATTATCAGGTCATTTCTAGTGAAACTATATTTTTATTCGGTCACACCTTATGTGCTTTACTTGGAGCGTCTTTTATTTTTGTTTTAAGTTTCTTTTCATTTTCATAATAATCTTGGTTGGACCCCAGCATTCTTTTATTGGAGAGTGACACACTCCGCTTTTTCATGAGAATACGTTGTATTCTTAGTCTCTGTTTGGCTGCTGCATTTATTTAGCTCCTGTTTTGCATGCATCTCTTATCAGAGCTGTTAGTTTTAGTAGTATTATTTGAGTATGCTCATGTTTGCTTGCTGTATCGTAAAGAGTATTTTTTTGTTAAAACATATCTTGTATGGTGCTTTTTGGGAAAATAAAACTGCTGCTTGATGTAGAATTTATAACAGTACTAGTATAACCTTGTATAGACCGTGGCTAGAACTTTCTCATGCCACACTAAATGTTATTTTAGTTTCAAATCATTGTGGTTATTGCGTAGCGTGCATAGCCTTAAATAGATGAGAGCGTTTAATATGTTTTGAAAGATTCATGAGATGTTCTTGTCATAGTAAATCATCAATATATGGTATTCTCTTTCGAATGTTTTATTTGGTTGACTTGGCGCATGCTCACACCATGTTTATGACTACAAACCAGTCACGAATAGCCTCCATGACCACTTACTTTTTAAACTTGTGATACCGCTTATGCTTTAATTAATGATGCTTATGTCGCTATACATGATTATGGCTCTTATGATCTCTTGATTTGTCGCTCCTAGTCTTTTGCTAGCCTCCACCTGTACTGAGTATGGAATTCTACTCGTGCATCCAAACTCCTTAAACCAAAGTTTTCCCACTATGTACACCATACCTACCTACATGTGGTATTTAAATGCCACTTAAAGTAAATTTCTCATGCGTTACCTTTGAAACCTTCAAAATTACTCATGCTTTGTGTTCTAGTTTTTTCTCATGAGGACGTAAATAGAGAATCTTTATCTCACTTGTTGATTGGATTTCACACCCAGGACTAGTGGTTTCCTCCGCTTATCCAAATGATAGAAGAGTTGGCAGCGGGGTGCCCAGCCCGAAATTAATACAAACAAATTATCTTCACTATTTTTGCCCCTGATTATATCAGTCAAAGCATAATTGTGTAAACAAAAGAGAAAGAGGGATGACCTTCTACACCAGTTGCGTCCTTCACCATGGAAGCCTCTCTTGTGAATCCAGTTGGCTTGTGACGTATTGTATTGTCTGTTTACCATTCGTTGACATTAGCATACACCTCTCCTAAAAAAATCATAATGTCAAACTTTTAATACCTCTGTTTAATAAAATAAAAAGCTCTAGCACATGAGTGATCCCTGCTTCCCTCTGTGAAGGGCCTTTCTTTTACTTTTATGTTGAGTCTCCATCTTCTAACTTTATGCACAGTTGAGAGAGCATTTTTGTCGTTCTGAGTTATATGTGCATTTGTCCCACATCAATAATTACTTCATGATGTGATATTATTTGTTCTAGTGTTCCTGTTGAACTTTGAAAGTGTCCTAGTATTTATGTTTTGTCCCACTCTTAAGGACTAGTGAAATACCGCTTTGCCATGATTTCTCTATACCTGAAACAAACTTTTATCTTTCTTTGCATAATTATCCATGATCCTTTATTTAAGATAATTTTCATGATGCAAAGTGATTGCTATGCTTTATTATTAAAGTTCTGTTTATCATGTTTGTGTTTGAAGTTTTATGATCTCAGCGTACATATGCTTTTACATTTTATTGATCAAGATTATGATAGTAGCATGTCACCTCAGAAATTATTGATTTATCGTTTACCTACTCGAGGATGAGTAGGAACTAAGTTTGGGGATGCTTGATACGTCATAAACATACCCCTAATTTCTTATTCTCCATGATCATATTATGCCAATTGATACATGTTTTCTCCCTTATTTATAGCATTTTCATACGCTTTCCGTGACTAAGATATTATAAAGATACCAAGCGCTAGTTCCCTATATTCTGCTGTTTTTGGTTTCAGAAAAGTTGTTCTGGAAACATTCTCGGAATTGGACCCCACAAAGCCCGAAGTGCCTATTTTCCCCGGAAGCATCTAGACCACCGAAGAGAAGTCGAAGACGGGCATCAGGGGGCCACACCATAGGCTGGCGCGCCCCCTGGCCGCACCAGCTATGGGTGTGGGCCCCCTGGCCTCCACCGCCTTTGCCCTTTCGCCTATTTACCCCCCCCGGATGGAAAACCCTAAGGACCTGATCAAAAATCCCGAAAAATTTCCGCAGCTGCAATCGTCGTCAACCCTAGATCAGGAGGGTTCTGGAGCTGTTTTCCGGCACCCTGCAGAGAGGAAATCATCACCGGAGGCTTCTACATCACCATGCCTGCCTCCGGAGTGATGCATGAGTAGTTCATCCTTGGACTATGGTTGTCTCCTCTTCATATGCCTCCATGTTTAGATCTCGTGAGCTGCCTATCATGATCGAGATTGATCTTATGTAATTCTATATGCTGTGTTTGCTGGGATCCGATGAATACTGAACTTATGCCAAGTTGATTATAGTCTTTATTGCATATGTTATTTGTGATCTTGCATGCTTTCCGTTGCTAGTGGTTGCTCTGGCCAAGTAGTTGCTAGTGAATCCAAGAGGGAGTATTTATGCTAGACAGTGGGTTCATGCCTCCTTTTCGCATGTGCTCGAATGACAGAAACGTGATGGGGAAGGATGTGTTGTTGCCACTAGGGAGAAGATAGCGGTGAGTATACCCGCGTGTATAATCATTGCTTACATTACACACATTTCTTAATGCGATTATCTGTTGCTTGCAACTTAATACCTAAGGGGGTTCGGATGATAACATGAGGGTGGATTATTAGTCATAGATGCAGATGGATTTCGGTCTATGTATTTTGTTGTAATGCCCGCACTAAATATCATAGTAGTCATCATGCTATATTGTGCACTACGGCGCAACCTTTATTTGTCAATTGCACAACTGTAATTTGTTCACCCAACATGTTATTAAACAAACCACAACAATTTCCTGCTCTCTTTATTTATTGCAAGCATACACTGTTTTCCACACTGTACGTCTAATCTTTGTTTTCAGCAAGATCGGTGAGATTGACAACCTCACTGTACCGTTGGGGCAAAGTATTTTGGTTGTGTTCTGTCCTGCTTCCACGTTGTTGCTGACACCGGTGAAGCCCCAACACCACCGTGAGTAGCATTAACCTTCTGAAGGTCCTCTTATAACCCTGTTTTTTAACTAAGGGGAAAATTCCTACTGGTGTGCTCATCACACCCTCCTATTGAGGTTTCCAACGCAAGCATCACCCCTGCCGGCGTGCGTAGCAGCCCCCGCCTCTTTTTGTTATAGTCGTTGCTCAACTGATCCTCGCATAGTCGTTCTGCATGACTCTCGGGCTTGCTGTACCTCCCCTCGATCTAGTGTGCGTTGATGTGCCAGCTTAGGCATTTTGCAGTGTTGTATTTGTTGTCGTGTACAAGTGTTTGTTCTCGGTTTGCGGGAGTGTGTGCTTGTTTTGCGTGCGTGTGCTTATGTCAGCTTGTAGCCTAGCTAGTGATCCATGAGTGCCCGCCCGTATAAGAAGCTGCTCCTCGGCTTGTGGAACACGTGTGGACTCGACAACCACGACAAGTGCCTCAGAGTGAAGCAAAATCTCGCCGCACAATCCCTCAACCTAATCTTCCTGCAAGAGACGAAGTTGAGTTTTATCAACGCCTCCACAGCCTCGTCGTTCCTTCCCCTGGTTTCAGGAGCTTCTCAGTTAAACTCTCAGACGGCGCCTCCAGGGGGATCATCACCGCGTGGAAAGATGATATTGTCCGCCACACCAGTGACATCAAGCCAGAGTTCTCCCTCACCTCCTTCTTCTAGTTTTCATTGGATGGATTGGTGTTCGCAGGTGGCGACGGCCTTGGAGGGTAGCGCCTTGGTGGATGAGCTCCGCTCGCTTAGGCCCTGATGTGATCTCCCGTGGATGCTGCTTGGCGATTTCAACATCACCCGCTCGCCCCTTGACGAGAACATGTCCGCCTTCGACGCGCCAGCTGCTGAAACCATGAACTCTATCATTGATGATCTTGTTCTGCAAGACCTCCCCCTACTTGACCGCATGTACATCTGGACGAACAACTGTGCAACACCTACGCTGGTGCACATGTACCGCACCCTCATCAATCCGCAATGGGGGCGTGCCCTGTTCAACTCCATGTCGCGCTCGCTGGTTCGAACTACCTCGGATCATGGTCGAAGCTACCTGACGGGCGCCCTCCTCTCAGCTCTTCCGATTCAAAAAAAAATTGGGCCTATTCTGTTGAGTAAAGTGCCCAAGTTGCGGAAGTATGGGCCAGACCGTGCAACTAGATCGAGGATGCTGCCCGACACCTCTCGAGAAAGCTCTCGAGAAAGCTCAAATGGGCCCGGGCGGAGTCAAAGAAGTCGGCGAGATCCAGGCTTCGTCCCACCGACATGATCGCAAATTGTCGGGCCTCCATTTCGTTGTTTTACTTAGTGGAAGAGTTATGTACTTTGATTGTGGCAGAATCTCGGCTGCGAAAGCATGTGGGTGATCACCTGTCATCGGTGAAGGGAATATGCCCGAGAGGCAATAATAAAGTGGTTATTATCTTATTCCTTGTTTATGATAAATGTTTATTTCTCATGCTAGAATTGTATTAATCAGAAATGTTGATACATGTGTGTTTAATAAACAAACAATGGTTCCTAGTAAAGCCTCTCTTTTAACTAGCCCGTTGATTAATACATGATCAAGGTTTCCTGATCATGAACATTGGATGTTGTTAATAACGGGGTCAAGTCATTAGAAGAATGATGTGATGAACATAGACCCAAATTAAGTATAACAATATGATCAAGTCATTTAGTTTATATTGTTATATCTTGCATACGAATTAACTTATTCCTTAGACTATGACATCATGTCAATCACTAATACCGAAAGGGTGCTTTGATGTCATCAAACGTCACGCCATAACAGGGTGACAATAAAGGTGTCGTTGGGTATTCGGAAAGTATTAGATGCGGCTCATGGATCAAGAGTGGGATTTGTCCATCCAAATGAAAAAGAGATATACTCTGGGCCCTCTTGGTTATATCACATCGACACCGCTTGCAAGCACGTGACTAGGTCACAAGGATGTCATATCACAGAACAAGTAAAAGAGTACTTGTCGGTAACGAGATCGAACAAGGTATGGTTGATACCAATGAGCGGATCTCGGACAAGTAAAATATTGCGAGACAAAAGGAATTAGTTACGACGTTGATGGTTTACACGATCACGAGATTCATCGTTGAATATATAGGAATCATCACGGATATCTGGATCCCCGTTGTTGATTATTGATCGGAGAGGTGTCTCGACCATGTCTATGTTATTCGCGAACCGTAGGGTGACACACTTAAGGTTCGATGACACATTGGAGAGGATACTGAATATCGAAGAAAAGTCTGGACAACACCGAAATCGTTTCGGGTAAATTTGAAATAGTTCAAGGGGTTTTCTGTCAAATGGTTGTTAATAGAATTAACAAATAATTCGAGGTGCTATATGCAAATGTTTGTTAATAGAATTAAAAAAATATAAAATAAGAAATAAAAATGTTTTATTAAAGAAAAACCTTTGGACTTTCTAAGTGGGAATTTATGGGAGAATGAGTGGGTGTGAGTGGAGTGTTCACTCACATGAAGAGGGAAGAGGTGGGGGCACCACCATGGGCTGGCCGCACCCCCCCCTTGGGCTGCCTCTCCACTCCCCTATAAAAGGAGGGTGAGAGCTCTCCCACCTCCACAGATTTGGTGTCATCTCCACCTCCCTCCTCCTGCTGCTCCACCTCATTTTCATGCGCTTGGCAAAGCCCTGAATGAAGTTTTCTCCACCACACCACGCCGTCGTGCTGCTAGAGTTTCGAGGGATCCTCTACTTCCTCTGCCCCACTGGATCGAGGGATCGAAGGTCGTCCTCAAGCCGTACGTGTGACTGATCATGGAGGCACCGCCGGATTGCGGTGCACATCTTCTCGATCTTGAGATTGGTGTGAGTACGACTACGCAAACAACGAGATTCGATCTCATAACGCTTAGAGTCTTCGAGGGTATTTTTTCCTAAGACTCTCTATACCCGTTGCTTTCATTTCCTAGATTAGATCTTGGCCTTTCGGGTGTCTCCCGCGTAGGAAATATTTTGTTTTCTATGCAACGAACCCTTCAGTGGTATCAGAGCCGGATCTATGCGTAGATGATTTGTACAGGTAGAACAGATAGATGTATGAGGGCGTTGATGATCATGTTATTGCCTTCTTGAGTATTTTATGATCTTAGTGGCATAGTAGGATGAAGCTGCCCTAGAAAAAATTTACGTGTACTTTGTACGCGAGACTTGTCTCACTTGTGGCTGAGGGGGTATCCGTTTCTCCTACTATAGTTAAGATCTAATCCATGAAGGGTTGTTAAAAATATGTTTTATCAACATTGTGGTTTATGTTCGTAGGTATAAACGATTCTATCCTCGAAATCCCTAAGCCACATAAAATATGCAAAAATAAATTAGAGACGTCTAACTAGTTTTTGGAGTGCATGTGATCTGATATGGTCAATGTTACAAATTTGATTATGAGATGGTCTCTTTTGTAAATTATTGATATATCGGCAGGAGCCATATGGTTGTCTTATAATTTATGGCCAGCGTGCTGTACATCATATCCATGTGATATGTTGTAATTTTGATGGACAATCAAGATGGAGGTGCCATTGACCTTGGTGCCATGCCGGTGAAATGATGGAGATCATACCATGATGCACAAGATGGAGATCAAGTGCAAGAATGACTATATCATATCACATTATCCATGCATGTGATGCTAATCCTTTTTTGTATCTTATTTTTCTTAGATCGCGACAGTAGCATTATAAGATATAATCCCTCTCACTTAATATTAAGATAATAATGTGTTCTTCCTTAGTATGCACCGTTAAGAAAGTTCTTCGTTTCGAGACGCCACGTGATGATCGGGTGTGACAGACTCAACGTTCGCATACAACGGGTGCTGACGAACCTAGCACGTACAAATATGGCCTCAGAACACACGCAATACTACGATTCTACTTGGCGAGCCTAACATGTACAGACATGGCCTCGGAACACGTAACCGAAAGGTAAAGCATGAGTCATATGGATCATATGATGAACATGTCGATGTTTGCCTTTGCAGCTACATCATCTCACGTGATGATCGGTTTTTGTGTAGTGATTTTGGTTTGTGTAATCACTAAAACGACTAGAGGGATATTGTTTTTGAGTGGGTGTTCACGTAGTAATTTTGAATTAACTTGAACTTATTTTATCATGAACAACCAATCAAAGTGAATTTTTTTGTAGTATTCATTGACATTCACAAACTACCTCACACTTAGATTGTTAATTGATATATAATTGTTATGATATGGTAATACCATTTAAGATTGGTACTGTATTAGTGAAATTTAAAATTGAGTCATATTGTAGATTTTTGGTATTACCTACCTAGCTCCATATGATTAATGATTGATTAATCTAGAGAGCAAATAATTCCTACATAGAATCCAGTGTCATGCTTGCTTCCATAATACTTTATCTTTAAAAGAATGTTTTGTTGATCAAGGTGATTTAGGAACTGAAAGAATTATTTTCAGAAACAATCAAGTGAAAGATATATTGATATCTAGAAACTTATTTGTGTCAAAATGACTTAGTATAATTTAGCATGAAAATGTGCTTATATTATTTGAATATATGCAATGATTGAAGACGCGGAACTTTTGAATCTTCCAAGAAGTTGGGTGCTAATATTATCCTCTAAATTCCGTCCTTCGAGCTAGAGTATCTTCATCACAAAATTGTTATGATGGGATGGATTAAAAGTATGTGTAAAATTGTTTACCTTGCTTGAGGATTGATAAGAGTGGAATCCGGAAGAATGTTATTAATATGGTGATATTAGTAGAACAATCAAACTCCAAGTATGACTCAATGGGTGATAGTATATGACGAAGACGCCACGGAAAATGTGCTAGTACGACTAGCATTGTTTGATGTTGAATGATTCTTCTGTAAAGAAAAGAGAATATTGAAAATATAATTACAAAAGGATATATGACAGAAAAGAAGATAACTGGAAAAGTCCAACTCAGGTGTATATGCTTGATATAGAAGTTATAGATGTATTACTAGTTAACAAAGTATTTTTTTGGTTAATTTGATACCAGGTTGGTTAGTATGAGTTGTCATAGAAAGCAACACAATGCAAGAAGTACAAGGGCCTAAAAGGAACTGGTAGTAGATGTGGGATCGATCATGATAAGAACATAAATTTAGTGTTATTGCGTTCACTATCGTATCGATCCAAAGATTCAAGATTTATTTTAAGAACTTAATAAGTTGTTATTTTTTCTGGTCTGTTGTGAGAACAAATGAGATTGTTCAACTATGACCATATTCCATAATTGATGGATGAGTTAATATAATTGTGTTGGTAAAGTAAACATCTATAAGACTAAATGCTAAACGTTGCAAGACGTAAAATAATCTCACTTCAATTGTGACACCACATTTTTAGTTCATATTGGAAAGGAAAACATGAAAGGAACTCCATGTTAATGTACTTGGGAGTCATTTTATTTTTGAATAAATTGACGCTTGTGAGACCTCTTCCAAAAGATGACTAGAATTCCGTTCATGGGCCAAAGTAGAATGGACAGCTAATTTAATGGAGATTGTACATATTTATGTATATAGTCTATTATGTATAGTCATGTGTGGTGGATTAATCTTTCCTTCATAAAATTCCGTCGATGATTTGAGTAGATATATGAGTATATGTATTTAAAGAGAACGGAGTTTGGCATTTTTTAATTAGTTCAAACTATTGTTAGTATAAAGTAAAATTCATCGTAACAAGATAATCAAGTATTTTTATTGGATCATAAAGGATAAAGTTTGAGATAAAAGTTTAGCAAAAATATCTGAGGAGTTGTAGAATTGTTCTACAACTTATACTTCTCGAATACCCCACATTAGTTTGGAGTATTCGAGAGACAAAATTAAACCTTGTTGGACATGGTAAGATTAATAATAATGCTATTATAATTTTGTAGTTTATACATTAGAGACAGTCGCTTTTACACTGAAAAGAGCGCCGTCATGATCCGTTGAAATTGACACCATATAAGTTATGTTTTGGGTAGTGACCCAAATTGTCTTTTTCTTAAGTTTTGGTATGTATAGCATGCGTAAAATGTTTACAACCAAAATAGGATACATATATTTTAATAAGGTTATCCCAATGAATCCATTGGGTATTTCTCCTATCACCGAACCAAAGACAAATGTTGTTTGTCAGAAAAGATTGATTTCTCGGGCAAGTATTTCTTGCGAAACAAGTGAGTGGGAGGACAGTACAAACTCAACGAGATTAGAGAATCTTCATTACCATGTCAAGAGTAGTGCTGCACTAGAAGTTGTTCTAGGGTTTCCTATTTTTACAAACTAGTAGGCACTACATGTGTTGCAGATACTTCGAATGAGTTGGCGAACTGAACCACAAAAGTCCTAAAACTTTTTACTTAGACCAACTTGTGGTTTAACAGTTAGTGTTGTTTTGACAACAATGGACCAGGGACTTATAAAGGAAACAAATGGTGGGCACTGACTTCGTAAAATTTGCTATGAGTCATTATATCCGCGATAGTATCCCTGCATGAATATCAAGTATGTGACTTGGTAGTCCTTTCGATAGGCATGATGCGTAACGATGGAAAACGGGTCTATATATTAACAAAGACATGGATATTTACATCCTTTGAAAGTTGTACTTGTCGAAAAGATGTTTTCTATGAAGTTCAAAGAGTTGACTACTAAAATATTTTGATCTTCCGTAGTGATGCTTTAGTCTTTACGGATAGTTCTAGCAAAATTTACATCTTATGATATGGCGGTTGAATAACAAAAACCAACTGTTCTCTCAAGGAAGTTTGATCGAGGATGTGTATTTGACACATTCTGAGAGTTCTGTAAAATTCAAAAGGTTGTTGGAAAGGTATGCACACTTCAATGGTTGAAGTGAGCATAACGAAGTTGGAACCTTTACCTTAATGAAGTTATCAAAATAGTTTGATTCCAGCATGAACGACAAAGATGTTTGTAGAGTTAAAGAAATTAAGTGGGAGCGCTATGACATATTTCTAATGCTCTATGTAGATGACATATGGTTGATTGGAAAATATGTATTTTAAATTAACACGGTTAAGATTTTCATATTGATGAAATGCTTAGGAGATATTGAGCCTCGATATCTATACGAGATGGATTGAAGCACCTAATATGGTTGAGCCAAATTACATAGATGAAGTATTGAAGTAAGTCAATATTGAAATGACAAGAAGGAGTTCTTGCCACATGGAAAACAATTGAGAAATATTCAAGTGTTTTGACACATGATGAGCGTAATGAAATTGAGATTTCTAAGTCACGTGTTCCATGATATGTACACAACTAGATGTTTCATATGCCATATAATGTTATAGCAGGATAATTCATACGATGATTAGACAACAGTGGGAGAAATCCTTATGCCATTTTAGAAATGCTAAGGATATGTCTTCCTATGTAGTAATGACAAAATATTCGTTGTAATATGTTACACTAATAGTCTTGTCATCTTTTCAAATAATTTTTATCTCAATTAAAAGATGTGATGAAGGGTAGCACAATAGGATGGAAGAAAGTTCCATGCTATATTTGAATGAGTTTCAAAATGAAAGTATTGTGACGGGTACTACAACAAAGGCTAAGTATATTTTTGTGTTGAAAAACAAATAATATGAGTATTTTGTGTCAAGGAGTTCTTTATTGAACTTGGTGAATTTCCAAGAATGCTGAGACTATGAAGCTACGTTTTCACAATGTTAGTAATATTAGTTTAAGATGAGGAATTAAGGTCTCAATGGTTAACCAAATATATACAAAGCCATCTCATTAGAGAATGAGTGATGCGTGTAGACTCAAAGAACATGCAAATACAATAGGATCTGAATATTTCAGATCTTTTGATGATGTTTACCACATGTGAAGCATGTTAGTAACACCGGAATGCCATATGTGTGTTAAGTTCTTACAGACTAGATTATTGACTCTACTGTAAGTGGGAGACTGAGGGAAATATGTCCGAGAGGCAATAATGAAGTGGTTGTTATCTTATTCCTTGTTTATGATAAATGTTTATTTCTCATGATAGAATTGTATTAAACGGAAACGTTTATACATGTGTGCTTAATAAACAAACAATGGTTCCTAGTAAAGCCTCTATTTTAACTAGCTCGTTGATTAATAGATGATCAAGGTTTCCTGACCATGAACATCGGATGTTGTTAATAATGGGGGTCATGTCATTAGAAGAATTATGCGATGAACATAGACCCAAATTAAGTATAACAATACGATCAAGTCATTTAGTTTGTATTGTTATATCTTGCATACTAAGTAACTTATTCCTTACACCATGAGATCATGTCAATCACTAATACCAGAATGGTGCTTTGATGTCATCAAACGTCACACCGTTACATGGTGACTATAAAGGTGCCATTGGGTATTCGGAAATTATTAGTTGAGGCTCATGGATCAAGAGTGGGATTTGTCCATCCAAATGACGGAGAGATATACTCTGGGCCCTCTCGGTGATATCACATCGACACCGCTTGCAAGCATGCGACTAGGTCACAAGGATTTCATATCACGGAACGAGTAAAAGAGTACTTGTCGTTAACGAGGTCGAACAAGGTATGGTGATACCAATGATCGGATCTCGGACAAGTAAAATATTGCGAGACAAAGGGAATTAGTTACGACGTTGATGGTTCACACGATCACGAGATTCGTCGTTGAATATATAGGAGTCATCACGGATATCCAGATCCCGCTGTTGATTATTGATCGGAGAGGTGTCTCGACCATGTCTATGTTATTCGCGAACCGTAGGGTGACACACTTAAGGTTCGATGACGCATTTGAGAGTATACGGAATATCGGAGAAAAGTTTGGACAACACCGAAATCGTTTCGGGTAAATTTGAAATAGTTCAAGGGGTTTTCTGTCGAATGGTTGTTAATAGAATTAACAAATGATTCGAGGTGCTATATGAAAATGTTTGTTAATAGAATTAACAAATATAAAATAAGGAAATAAAATGTTTTATTAAAGAAAAACCTTTGGATTTTCTAAGTGGGAATTTATGGGAGCATGAGTGGGTGTGAGTGGACTGCCCACTCACATGAAGAGGGAAGAGGTGAGGACACCACCATGGGCTGGCCACACCCCCCTTGGGCTGCCTCCCCCTCCCTCCTCCTGCTGCTCCACTTCATGTTAATGCGCTTGGCGAAGCACTGAACGAAGTTTTCTACACCACACCACGCCGTCGTGCTGCTAGAGTTCCGAGGGATCATCTACTTCCGCTGCCCCGCTGGATCGAGGGAACGGATGTCGTCATCAAGCAGTACGTGTGACCGATCACGGAGGCACTGTCGGATTGTGGTGCACATCTTCTCGGTCTTGAGATCGGTGTGGGTACGACTACGTCAACAATGAGATTAGATCTTATAACGCTTAGAGTCTTCGAGGGTGTGTTTTCGTAAGACTCTCTATACCCGTTGCTTTCATCTCCTAGATTAGATCTTGGCCTTTCGGGTGTCTCTCGCGTAGGAATTTTTTTTCTATGCAACGAACCCTTCAATCGGAGTGCAAGAATCTTGATGCATACTGGAAACAGAGATACTCGTTCCGCTTGTGCAAGCTAGGGGACGATAACACCTCCTTCTTTCATGCAAATGCGTCTGCCCATCTTAGGAGGAATCAGATCAAGACCCTTCACGGTGAAGGGCATGTCTACTCTACTGGAATTGTATGCCGGTTTGCTAGGATCGGTCCAGGACGTTACATGGGACCTGCGACTCCCATCTCTTCTCCCGCGCGTCCCTCGTCTTAGCACGGTAGATGCCCCCTTCAACGAGGAAGAACCGAGGAAGGCTGTTTTCTCCATGCGGTCATATAGCAGCCCCGGTCCGCATGCTTTCGGCCCGGCCTTCTTCAAGACCTCCTTGAGGAGTTCTACCACGGACGTGATCATCTTGCTTGCCTCAATCAGGCCTACATCGTGCTGCTTCCAAAATCTGACCTAGTTACCGCGACAGACGGTTTTCGGCCAATTTCCTTGCAAAACAACGCCATGAAGATTGGCACCCGGATTCTCACCCACGCCTCCAGGGCTTTATTGATCAGCTTGTGAGGTTCGAGCAGTCTACGGTCATTTCTAGACGCTGCATCTCTGATAATTTCGTCTATGCAACGCGACTGATTCAATATTGTCGCTAGAGAAAAACCCCGACGATCGCTGAAGATGGATATAAGAAAAGTGTTTGACTCTGTCAACTGGAGATCTCTCGACGCCATTTTGGAAGCTCGCGGATTCGGATGCCTCTTTCGCACTTGGATCCAGGAAATCCTGTGCACAGGTAAGGTTGATGTCCTCTTAAACGGCGTCTCTGGAAAATGGATTGCGTGCAAAAACGGGCTCCGTCAAGGGGACCCCTCTCGCCCCATCTGTTCCTGATCGTGGCAAGGCTACTTCAGCAAAAGGTTGTGCAGAGCTCCGATGCCGGTGTACTGCTCCACCGTCTCGTCGATGACCTCTCGTGTCCTATTCTCCAGTATGCCGATGACACGCTGATCCTTGTCTATGCCGACCCTCGCCAAACTCGCCCTCCTCGGGAATGCGTTCGATGAGTTCTCCGCCGCCACTGGACTCGCAATCAACTTCCACAAAAGCGCCTTCATGCTGATATGTGTTCACCCCGCCAAGGCTTCCTCTCTTGCTGCGATCCTTGGGTGCCCCGTCTCTTTGTTTCCCCAGACTTACCTAGGATTACCGCTGTCAAATCGGAAGCTCCCTGCCAGCGCGCCCGACTTCCTGGCCAACAAGGTCGCTAGTCGAATCCTCGGCTGGAGGGTGCGCACCCTTGATCCCGGCAGTTGGCTAAGGCTGACTTCTGCCGTCCTCTCTGCGCTCCAAGCATTTGCAATGACGGTACTGGAGATCCTGAAAGGCACGGTGGCGAAGATGGACCGTCCTCGGCACTCCATGTTCTAGAAGGCCTCTGAATCCTGCTCCGGTGGTGACTGCTTGGTCTCATGGGAAATGTCATGCCGCCTCAGGTCTGAAAGGGGTGCTTGGCCTACCCGACCTGGGAGTTCAAAATAAATGTCTCCTCCTCAAGAGAGTCCACAAGCTTCTGACTGGCGCTCGCAGTCCTTGGTCTGAGTGGGTCCGGCGATGGTACATGAACACTATCCCCACCCCGCCCCCGACACCAACCTGGAGATGCTTCGGCGCCCTCATTCCCCTCCTCAACCGATTGACATCGGGGTTGGTGATAGTGCTTCCACATCAATCTGGAACGACAATCGGACCTCGCTCTGCCCTCTTGTAGCGACGCTCCCGTCTGCCTACTCGCACTGTTTGGCTCCGGACGTGGTGGTGAAAGACATTGTGTGCGGTGGGAGGGATGCCCATGAGGCAGCGCCTCTCCCCCATCGCCCTGGCTGAGTTCGACACTGTCATGTAGGGCCCTTGAGCACTTTGCGCCCTGCCACGCCCCGGATACCCGGAGATTGATCGGCACAACCTCCCATCGCTCTAGGACACGTGAAGCTTACCGCGTGCTTCACTCTTCCTCCTGTGGGCCTCCCCTGCATGACCTCAACTGGGAGAATTTCTGCTCTGTAAAGGTGAAGGTCTCGGTTTGGATTCTCAGGTACCAACGCACAAGGACGTGGGCACGTCTCCACCGCCTTGGTGTCCTGAGATCACCCGACTATTCCTTCTGCCCTGGCGTTGGGGAGGATGTGTGTCACCTACTCGTCACGTATCCCCGGATGCGGGAGGTGTGGCAGGTTTGCACCCCTTCCGCTGCCATCGACAACATTTCTGGTGTGGTCGACGCCTTCGCCGCCGAGCACCCTGTCTGGCCTCAGACCCTCCGTATGACTGCCACGGCTCTAATCCCGTGGATTGGCTGGAAGACCAGGAACCGCCGTGTATGTGACGGGCTCGACACAACTGTCTCGGACATCTTCAATGCGGTTTGTGGTCATCTCCGCCTTTGGGTTGTTACCCTCCCCCCCCCCCCCCCCCCCCCCGCCGCCGACTGGACTACGAGCGGTTGTTTGGGTGGTGTCTGTCCCTTCCCTCTTAAATCCCCGTGTAATCAAAAAGTCTACAGCCTCATCTCGCTTGAGCGTCTGCCTCCGTAACCAAAACCGTTTTTGAAGTAATACATGTTCAGGTGGGCTCTTCGCCCTCCGTTGCCTCTTCGAATAAAAATAAAAATAAAAATAAGGCGGTGTCTAGAATGCAGGTGGTTGAATTGTTTAGAAGTTGCAAGTCATTTTTTGCTCCGCCAAAAACATGCATTTGCACTAAAACGAATGTGAAATTGCATAAAAATTATAACTCCAGCAAATATGAAACAACACAAAATGAAAGTGCATCCGAACAAAAAAAAATTGCAGTTTCACAAAAAAAAAAATGCAGTTGCAACATGTATAACTAAAAGAGATAAACAAAAATACTTTTAACTAAAAAGGTCACCGAAATTTCACACGAGTAAATCAAACTTCACATAGTGACGAGAAATACAAGTGCTCAAAGTACAAGAAAACTTCAGGCTACTGCATTTTAGCAATTCTGAATAATTAAATACCGGTATCATCTTCTGAAAGAATAACCATCGTGATTCTTTTCCAATGTGAAGAACGTGATAAAATCTCGCTCTGCAACAACTCTTTCCTCCAAAATCGCACCTCCTCCGCTCGCATGCATCACTGGAGCAGCCGCGCCATGGCCAACAAACATTACAGCCTTACAAAACGTGCACCTAAATTTAGCAAACTGGAGAGCAAGGGTCTGTTTCCCAGGGAGGCGCCGGCAGGCCATTCGTTTTTGCCACCGCCAGGCAAGAACCACCGTGCACCATGAGCCACGACGACGGCGAGGCGGCCGTTCACATTGATGGACTCCCGGAGGCGGCGGACGACGAAGACCGTAGCGAGCGGGAGACCTTCTTCCAGTGCCTCGACCGCGCTGAGCCCTCCGGCGCGGCGCGGGCGGACGCGGACGACCCCGATTTTTTTCTTTCTGACGACGGCGAGGAGGATGGCCTCGGCGACGATGTCCGTGTCTCCTTCGCCACCGCCGTCGGTGACCGGCTCCACGAGGAGCAGGCGGAGCTGGAGGAGGACGAGCAGGAGGAGGAAGAGGAGGACGTGTCGAGGTACGACTACGACATGTGGATGGCGGCGGACGACCCCGTGCCCATCAAGGAGCGGCGCCGCCGGCTGCTCCAGGGTATGGGTCTAAACAGCAGCAGAGACCTCCTTCGCAGCCGCAATGCCAGGACGATGAAGGGCAATGTACCCTCCGACATCCCGCGCGGCGCGCCCAGGCGGCCGCCGGGTACCGCGCCGTCTGCGCCTCCCGTGAAACGGCATCACGGCGTCGTCCTGAAACGGTGCCGCTCCGACAACCGCCTCGCCGCCCGAGGGGTCGCGGCAAGAAAGCCGCCGCCGTTCCGCCGCGTGCACTCATTGCCGCACTCTCTGCAGGGCTCGCCCGTGCACGGAGCTCTCTACCCGGCCGCTCGTTGCCCATCACCGTCAGCGGCGTCGAAGGACGCAGGAGGAGGAGGAGGTGTAAACAGAATAGGTAACGGCGACGACATCGGCCACAGCTTCAGGGACAGTAACCTGGACGACGGCAAGGAGTTCATCGTCAACGGCGGCCAGCCAACGGACGGTGCGGTCAACGGCGCTCAGACCGGGTCGCAGCTGAGCGGTCACGAGTTAGAGGAGTTCGTCGGTTACACCCCGCTGGTGAAGCAGCTGATTCGGCGCAGCCAGAGCCAGCCGGTGCCGGCGAACAAGGACGGCGGGAAGCCGCCGGTCAAGAAGAAGCCACGGTGGCTGAAGAACATCAAGCTCGTCGCGACGGCCGCCGGCCTCCTCCACGAGAAGGACAGGGACAAGGACAAGCCGTCGGCGCTGCCCTCCGCGGTGACCATGTCCAAGTCCAAGTCGGCTCCGGCATCGGCGGCGGCGGCAGCGGACAGCGGCGCCGCAACACCGCCTCCAACGTCGACGTCATCGTCCACCTCTGAGAGGCTCAAGGTGCACCACTCCGGAAAATCGAGCAAGGACCTGACGGGGCTGTACATGCGGCAGGAGATGCGCGCGCACGAGGGGTCGATATGGAGCATCAAGTTCAGCCCTGACGGCCGGTTCCTCGCCACGGGCGGCGAGGACCGCGTGGTGCGCGTCTGGCAGGTCGTTGACGCTGACGCCGCCTCCTTATCACCCGAGCTTTCAGCCGCCATGCTTCTTCCGCCGCTGGCACCCACCGACGGCGGATCGTTGGCGTCGGCGCCGGGGCTGGCGGCGCAGCTGTCGAAGAAGGTCCGGCGCGGGAAGAGCAGCAAGCACGTGCTCCCGGAGCACGTGGTGGTGCCAGAGACCCTGTTCGCGCTGGCCGAGAAGCCGGCGTGCGTGTTCGAGGGCCACCTGGACGACGTGCTGGACCTGTCGTGGTCGAGGCAGTCGCCGAGGCTGCTGTCGTCGTCCATGGACAAGACGGTGCGGCTGTGGGACGTGGAGAGCAAGACGTGCCTGGAGGTGTTCGCGCACAGCGACTACGTGACGTGCATCCAGTTCAACCCGGCGGACGACGACTACTTCATCAGCGGCTCGCTGGACAGCAAGGTGCGCATCTGGAGAGTCGCGGACCGGCAGGTCGTCGACTGGAGCGACCTCACCGACATGGTCACCGCCGCCTGCTACACACCCGACGGCCAGGTCAACTATTCTTGCATCCGATCCCACGAAATCCAATGCCATGGATCGGCACTTGAAATCTTTGAACTGAGAAAAGCTTAAGCGTATGTTCTTCTAAATTTAATTTTTTTTCTAGGCCGCGATTGTTGGATCACACAAGGGGAGCTGCCGGTTCTACAAGACCAAAGGTACTACTCATCAGTTACACGCAAATTGTGCTACAGTAATTAAAATCATCCGAATGATAATTTCCTATGGGTGTGTTTCAGATTGCAAGCTGAACCAGGAGGCTCAGATCGACATGAGCCTATCCAAGAAGCGCAAATCGCAGGCGAAAAAGATCACCGGATTTCAGGTACTGCTTGTTCTCGAATTAAGCTACTATTCAAAAAATGGCAGTAAACCGATTGATGGATGGATACTGATGCGGGATAATGCGCGTGCAGTTTGCACCGGGGAACCCGTCGGAGATCCTGGTGACGTCGGCGGACTCGCAGATCCGGGTGTTCAACGGCATCACCGTGCTCCAGAAGTTCAAAGGTACGCCGCCGGCTGCACAAGCCCCGCCATCACCTTACCATCAGCATACACCTCTCCATTGCACGAACTCCGCAACGAAACAGGGCACCTGTGTTCCTTGCTGCCAGGGTTCAAGAACACCAGCAGCCAGCTCTCGGCCTCCTACTCCGGCGACGGCCGCTACGTGGTGTGCGCCAGCGAGGACTCGCACGTCTACATCTGGAGGCGCGCCGGCGGCGGCATCGACGGCGGAGCTCGAGGAGGGGGCATCGGCGTCAAGGCCAAGACTTGGCTCACCAGCCGCTCCTACGAGTACTTCTTCTGCAGGGACGTCTCCGCCGCGGTGCCGTGGCCCGGGTCGCCCTCCGCGACGACGACGGCCTCGCGGCGCGCGGACGACGAGCGCCTGTCGTCCAGCGTCCACGGCGGCAGGAGACCGGACGACGGCGCGGTCGGCTGCGGGATGTCGTTGCCGCTGCGTCCCAAGTCCGGGCCGATGACGTACATGGGCGGGCAGGCGCAGATGCTGCACAAGGGAGCGTCGTCGCGGGAGTGCGGCGGCAACGCGTGGGGGATGGTGGTGGTGACGGCGAGCCTGGGCGGGGAGATCAGGGTGTACCAGAACTTCGGGATGCCGCTGGGGATCAGAGGGCAGAGCAATCGCTTCCACTAGCTACCTCGCATTGCACGGTCATGGATCTTGATTTGGATTTGGATCGAGGGGAATGGATACATGTTTCGCAAAAATGTTTTGGCATCGGGACCAGGAAGACTTGCATTGCATGGGTCAGGAAAGGAAGCTTTGCATCATCAGGACCAAAAGGAGTAAACATGCCATCAACAAAGAAAGGGCGAATGGATTTCAAGAAGAGAAGAAGGGGAAAATGGAAGCGCTGTTCATAATCGATCGACCAACATATGTGCTTGTAAGGTAGTGCTCCTTGGCTTTCCTTGCATATTTGTATAGTACGGTCCAATCTGAAGTGTAAAGAGAGAGGAGGATGAGGAACAATGTACAATAGAGTGAAGAAACTAACAACATTACTACTTACACTAGTTGAAAATGTAATGACAGGTAGATGTTTTGTGAAAGAGGGGAAATGTATATCTTGATGCAAATGTATATTTGTGCCACGTTAGATTTCTGTTCCTCCAAAACCAATCCCATAAATATCAAAAACTCAGCATATACTAGCAGAGTGTCCCTAGGTTGCTACGGATGTTAGAGAAACAAATGATTGACGAATTCTTTCGTCTCTTGGTCCCTCCATCTTGACTATACAGTATACACTTACACTTGATGTGTTTGTATGGATCTCAATGCTGTGACCGGTAGAGGTAAGTCACTATGTTAGTATCGATCTTAAACCGGTATATTACAATCGCTAGACCACAAATTGTCGCCTTTTTCCAATCCTCTCCATTGTCCTTGTTGCTTCCAGCTCCAGCATAGGTCGGTTACATCTCCTAAATGATATATCCTCTTCATCCTTTTTGGGCGCTCGCTTTAGTCTTTCCAAAATGAGTTATATTGACGCCATTTCCTCCGAAGTTCGCTGCAATGCTTTGTTGCTGCTGCTTGTTTCTTAACTTATTGGGAATGACTAGGGCTCACTCTCTCACTCAGATGGTATCAGCCAGTTGCATATGCAACTCATGAAATCTGAGTTGCAACTGAGTGCCACACATGTGCAACTGGAGAAAATATGAGTTGCAAGTCATGTATAGCTAACAACCCGCACGAATCACGATGTAAATCTAATGAGATTCGAGTTGAGTGAGCTCTAACTTAATTATCACTCGAGTGAGAAATAGCAAAACCGTAACTTATTTGGTCACCACTTCAAACACATGCTAGAAAGAACAATAAATGAAATAGTAATTATTGTCCTCGCATTGAGTTAAGAAAAGGACACATCGGACTAATTTAACTTATCGATAGCTTGAATGTTGGATGATAAATAATTATTTATAAAATGAACAAGAAATAATAACTCCTAAAAATAATTACCCCTTCAAATAACTGTATATCAAGGTGAGAAAAATACCACAACACTATTAAGGAAAAAAATGTGAATAGCAGCTGTATCGTCAATTTAGGAGACACGATACTCCCCTTTGCAGCAAACAAAATAAAACCTTGGGTATAGGTAGGTGAAACCCTCACATTCTCATATGTTAAGAAGACTTATGAGATTACACCACAATGCCAGATCCTGCATCCAAAGTTCAAGCACGATTCAGATCTCAAGCAAATACCTCAACAAATTTGATGTATCGGCGAGACAGTAGAGCGAGATCATCAACATGATGCATGTATCGAACTCTGCAAAAGGAACAAATTGACACAGAAAAATGTCCTTTAATCAACATGAACATGCGTCTAAACACTCTAATTTATTTATTGGTTCCTTCCACGGTTACACGAGATGAAGTTATTCTAATACATCATTCACTAGGAAAAGAAAAAAAAAGGGTCATTGCAAACGGTGGTGTGTTCCAGCTCCAACAACTGAAAAAAGAAAAGAGGGTAGCCGCAGAGTGTTCTGAGCTCAAAGTTATTAGGAGCCGCTAGATCGGACGGAATATCCCCGTTGGATGGCTTGTAGAATTGAGATGATACTTTTTGGATAGGAATACAATCTGAAGATGACATTGTAAAGCGTCCACGCCGCGCTGCCACTTGGTCTTGTACATGTTGAGAAGCTTCTCATAAGGTGTCATTTCTGCAACAGGCAGCATATTATGTTGGAAATTATCGCCTCAGAACGGTGTAACTAACTTATACTCAATCCTGGCAAGCCAATCTCTATCTTGATCAAATTAATAACCGAAATGTGCCTAATTTTTTGATGTGTGGAAATGAAGATGAGTCTCTCTTCTACACTTGTGTAAACGTGTGATCACACCACAAAATTCTACACGGCAGCTGAAGCAAATTTTGAATTGTCAAATTATACCCAACCATGATGCAGAAGTGGCTCACAATAATGTGGGCTATTTGGCATAGTCGGAATAGGTACGTATACCCATGGGAAGAGAATTATCAACATCATCCGTGGATGTTGATCATAGAGGACATTGACAAATTGCTAGAGATCCCATGGCAGGAGCCTAATTCGACGGCGGCTGAGGTGGTGAAGTGGAAGAGACCACATGAGGGATGGATTAGGCTAAACTCTGATGGTGCTCTTGATGTCTTAGAGAACCATGGAGGTACTGGAGTGGTGAAGGGATATGCATAGTGATTTCCTTGCTGGCCGTTGCACTAGGTATGACGGGGATGGAAGATCCCGAGTCCCTAGAATTATTGGCATGCCGTGATGCTTTATGTCCGGCATAGGAGAATTGTTTCAGCAAGGTCAAAATCGTGACGGATTACATATTTTATGTGACATGAAGGAACTAGCAAGTAGATTTCAGGGGTGTAAACTTTTTTATGCTAGCCGTACTCCTAATACGGCTGCTCATAGTTGTGCTAAAGAAGCCATTAAAGTCTGTAATTGACTTTGATGTAGCCCCTAGCTTTTTGTTTGAATTAGTCACTCCGTTTCTTTTTACTCAACGTATTAGGATTGTTTTAAGACAAACATTATAAATTTTAACTATATTTATAGATTAAAATATCAACCTTTGAAATATCAAATGTGTATAATATAAAAAGATATTCTATGATGAATCGTATGATATTGGTTTGGTATTGCTAATGTTGATATTTTTTCTATAAAATTTCAAACAGAGAAGCTTTCTCGTATTGAATAAAACTGGAAGGCCTAAGTTCTGAGACTGTGCTCTTTTTGAATAGCTTTTTTTGGTACATGTCAAATCTGGGTCTTGGCCTGGTAAGGTGTGGATCTTTTTCTTTCGCGGGTGAGGACCTGAATGGTTGTATGGGCCACCCTGGCCCACTCTAGCCAGCTCATAGTTCAGTTTAAGGAAGTGAAAAAAACCCTTCAGATTACATTATGGTGCAAATCGAAAGCCCATATATTTGGCTCACGAGTCCTTTTATACTGAGTTGTTTCAGAAATCTATTTACGTACAAGATCTCGCGATAAATTCAGACATTCAGGTCGAAATACACTGCGCATCTGCAAAATTGCGGCATTACTAACTTGTAAGGTCCAAAAAGTCTGGTGATATAATATGTAACACTGTTCAGTTAACACATTTGTATCTCTTGTTCATCTTACAAATAACCTCACAAATAAAGGCATGTTCTACCCGTAAGGCTCTGCTACGCGTGAGATTTTCGTTTTGGTATTGAGAGCTTATGAACGAACTTGTTTGTTATTTTTTAGGTAACTGATCGCTCGAGCTCACGAGCCGCGCGGTCGCATGTCGACTGCTGCAAGGATGCAGCGCCTCCGTGTTCAGTAATGCCATACTCAAACTAGTGCGTTTCTTACAAACCAGTGGTTTTATCAGGACATGGTTAATTGGGTCCCAACATTGAACATTGCCCACACGAAGGCGAAGCGTGCCAAGTCATCCTGGACTATGTCTTATTTTGTTGAATAAATAAATAAATTTATTGCTCATTCCTGGCCGGCCTCTGCATGAAAGATATGAATACAACCACCAGAAAAATTAAAACATCGATGCTATCACGCTAGGTGTAAAAAACGGATGAATAGCAGTCCGTGAAACCATCATTCACTTGGTATATTATCTTACACTAACAAGCCTGGCTGTGCGTTGCTACGGGTATATTAAACTTACACTTATTGACATTATAATTTTATTTAATCTATGTGATGCTCACTATAAAATATATTTCCAAGAAAACTTTATACCCGATAATTGTAGAATAACTTTATACCATGTAAAAGTATAAAGAATTATCCAAGAATATTGGTTATATCAAGATCACATGACCTACATTTGAACTTCCACCAGAAGCTTGCACTCGATGCGGTTGTTAAGCTTGTATAAGGTACGCCGTGCTAGATTAACATAACACACCTCTAATATACAAGGTGAAAAGGAATAAGAATTTTAGGTAGTACCAAATTACAAGCTTCTGACAATATTACCAATTCAGACGCTGCCAATTCCAAAAAAAATATCCTCCTTTCCACCCAGAATCTTAAGGCAGTTGTGTCATGTGCCAAAATAAGAAATCAGAGTTTTTCACTGCTACTCAAAGAGGGGGAAACATCACCATGGCTTAGGGAATAACTTCACCTTCAGAAACCAATATATCTTCGAAACATATTTTCGTCCCGCTTTATAAATAAAACAACATGCCACCATCGAGTCGTACAAAGCAGCAGGTACAAAGCCAAACAAAGAGCAGCCCCCTGGGAAAAAACACAAATAAGACCAACTACGTAGAAAAGAACGGGGCAGGGGAGGATGGTGTGGGTGGAGAAGAGTGCAGAAGAGAGCTCTAAACCTGGAAAATCTCAGCGGTTTGATGGAGAGGAGATATAACGCGCGGCCACTAGAAGACTGTGGATCATGCCATCGAGCCGCTCCCTGTCCTGCTGCCTACCCAACAGGTGCCAAAGCTAAAACCAAAAAATTTGAATATCGAGTCAGAAGCACGCCGTAGAAAAACCCTTTAGATAACCATTTTATTGCAATCAGTCCATAGAGTTCAGGACATCACTGCAAACACTAAACAAAAGAGGCGTATGCCCCTTCTAGTCTGGGTTTCCAGGAACTCGCCAATGTATGCTGTTGGGAATATGCCCTAGAGGCAATCATGTATGATGAAATTCCCACTGTATTCATAAAGTTATTAAGTTGTCCTTGTTTTGAACATCTGATATATGTCATTGAATATGTGAATCGATTGTGGAACTATATATCCATGTTGTTCATACTAGATTGTCCTTGGTCATTTAGGTTGTGCTGGACACACACCCTAGACTAATGTGAGTGTTGGCTGATGACACGGTTCCACTTGTCATGGGCATGGTGATGCCATTCCAACGTTCACGGACTTGGCTAAATTAAGAGTTTAGCAAGTCGGACTGACCCACATTGAGATGCAACGATCAAGTCGTCATTTGCATGTCTCAATCAATGTAATCCTTAGACCTGAGGTTGTCGCACAATCCAAGTTGTGGATCACCGACTTAGGTTCTGTCAAACGTTGTTCTGTGACAAGGCAATTATAAAGGCAGAGTTCGGGTCGAATGAGAAGCAAGCTGCGTGATATGGATAATCAAGATGGGATTTTGCCCCTCCGAATGGAGAGATATTCTCTGGGCCCTCTCGAGTGATATGATTCAGGAAGTATGGCCATGCGCGACTCAGTTAAGTGTTAACTGTATCTGTTGACTAAGAGTTAGTCAGATGAATCATATATCACGGATCGACAAGAGAGTCAAACTATTTAAGGGATGACGATAAATCGCCTATAGTTCGACAAGGTATATCGTGAGGCAAAAGGGACTAAGATGAATATCACATTGAAAGGTATGTCGTCATGACTCAATGGTACTTGGGAGTCGGCACGTTCTGCTAGGAGCCGCTACCGATTGATCGATTGGGAGTTGGACTCCAATCGTGTCCAAGTCGCCATGAGTCTGCAGGGTCGCACACTTAAGAGCGGGAGCAAGTATTGGTCGGGTTGGACCCGAACCGGAAATGGACTGGTTTTGTGAGTCGGACTCACAGAGGGAATGGGCCACAAGTGTTGTGAAGCCCATTACCATACGCTATATAAAGAGGGGCGCATGTTGCCCAGCGGGCACGTTAGTCCACTCTCCCATGCGTTGGGAACCCTAGCCCCACTTAGTCCAGCCGCCGCACCGGACCTAGCAGTCCGCCGTCGGAGCTCCTCCTCGTACGTGTGGATACCGGCAGAGGTGCTGTACGTTCAGCACTTCGACGTTCGAGAGATTGGATCGGCCAGACCGGATCGTGGGACTGCACTGCCCCGACGCGCTGCATCGATAATCCGCACCTGCCCGTCTAGTGGTAATACTCGTGGCCTTCTACCTCGGCTAGATCTTGGAAGCATCGCGTAGGAAAAGTTTTGTTTATCTCTACGTGCTCCAACAGTGGTATCAGAGCGGTAGCTTCTGGTATTAGGCCCGAGATCCGTACATATGTGATATGTAGTTAGCGTTAGATGTGATCTAATTGCTGTTTTGGTGGTCGTTCTATGAGATAGATCGGTTTTGTACAAGGTTGATTGGATCAATCGTACTCGGGGTTAATGGATGATCAGGTTTCCGTGATCATACTGCTAAGGTCGTGAAACAACATACCCCTACCGGTCGGTTTCCGCCATCGGGGTATACCGTGACACATAAATCCAGTTGCGGTGATCGAAGATCAAAGAGTTTGGTCGAATCGGAATACAGATCAGATTCGGGTAAAATCGTTTTATCCGATGAAGAAATCCATGATCGGAATGCAGATGGGACCGCCGGCTTCGCCCTGTCGTAGCGCCTTAGATGTCGTTGCGAGTTTCACAACGCCGGTAGATATCGTATCTATGCATAACTTGTTTTTGCAGGAAGTTGTGAATGGTATGACTTATGTGCATGTGATGTGTGTAATCCATACATGATCTGCGTATCATGTTTATGTCAGCCGGCTGGAGCCTAGGTGCTGTCATTTTATTGTATACCGGCCTGCGTGTCGGATTCTCTATGTAAATTTTGATTTACTAGCTAGTGTAGCTTGTTGCAGAACCCGGAAGGCATGCAAGTCTATGTACAAGTCGGCTACATGGAGCAAGATGGCACGTGACAAGAGTTGGCACGAGCCGACTTGCAAGCTTCGTGGAGATGGAGATCACCATGAAGAGAGCCATACCATTTCACATTATAATTGCTTTATTTGTGTTATTGTTATGTCTCTATTTACCTCTATTTAGATAGTTGGTAGATTCTTTAGTCCCTCAAAGAAGGTCTAGTCGGTCGCCCCGCCAGTGCTGCACCATCACAAGTCGGACATTCTTGGTAGTGGGCTCATAAAATTGAGGTGCTACCAATTCTTTCCGGTTAGGTGGGTTTGAGTCGGACTCTTACAAGCAGAAGCACTTGGTAATCTAGACGAGTCCATCACAACGGTTGTGGGGCTCGGGGCGAGGTAGGTTGGGAGCCGGGGCATGTGATGTCACCCAACTAACAGGAGTCGTATTGGATACGATTGGCAAGGTGTTGCCTACCTAAATCACTTGACGGCTAGCAGTGATGCTAAAGCTCACTAGTCGGCCTGCTTATTTTGGGTCTTGAATCACTTAGCAACCATCGGAGGGATGTTGGTTCTAGTGGGAGCATAAGTATTAAAGCGTTTAATATGCCTGCCCTTTTATGAATACATGTCTTAAGTGTTTTTGCGTATTTTCTGTTGTAGATCAATGGCACCTAGCAACCTTCCTCAGTTGTCCGCGTTTGCGTTGAGGTCAATCCTAGAGAAAGATAAGCTTAATGGAACTAATTTCACCAACTGGTATCGTAATCTGAGGATAGTCCTCAAGCATGACAAGAAAGAACATGTTCTAGAAACTCCACTCCCAGAAGAGCCTGATGATGATGCGACTGTCGCTGTCACAAATGCCTACCGTAAGACTAGAGATGAGTCTACGGAAAATTAGCTGTCTTATGCTTGCACACATGGAACCGGACTTGCAGCAGCAGTTCGAGAATGTTGAGGCCTACGATATGATCGAAAGCCTCAAAAGCATGTTCCAGGCTCAAGCAAAGACTGAGAGGTATCAAGTCTCTCAAGCTTTGCTTGGCTGTAAGCTGAAAGACGGCGATCCACTGAGTCCGCATGTAATCAAGATGATTGGTTACATTCAGTCTCTGGATCGGCTGGGCTTCCCAATTAACGAAGAGTTCGCTACTGATATAATTCTGAACTCTCTTCCTAGTGCGTATGGTCCGTTCATCTCGAACTACCATATGCATGGTATGGATAAGAGTATCACTGAATTACATGGGATGCTCAAAACGGCAGAGGCTGATATCAAGAAAGGCGCCAGTCAAGTGTTGATGGTGCAGAATAAGGCTAAGTTCAAGAAGAGTTCTTGGATTAAGAAGAAGAAGGATAAGTCAGGAGGTAGCACCCATGGCCCTGTCCAGAGTGCTCCCTCAAAGACTAAGCCTTCTCCTACAGCCAGAGCCAACTGCTTCTATTGGAAGCAAGATGGCCACTGGAAGAGGAACTGCACCAAGTATTTGGCTGACAGAGCCAAGAGTGGAGGTGTGACTTCCAACTCAGGTACACTTGTGTGCAATGTTATAGACATTTATCTTGCTGATGCACCTAATAGTTCTTGGGTATATGATACCGGATCAGTTATTCACATATGCAACTCGTTGCAGGGACTGGTAAGAACTAGAAGCGTGGCAAGAGGAGAGGTTGACATTCGGGTCGGCAACAAGGCGAGAGTCGCTGCGTTGGAAGTCGGCACGATGCAACTTTATTTACCTTCAGGATTTATTTTGGAACTAAATAATTGTTATTATGTTCCAGCGCTTAGTCGAAACATTATTTCCGCCTCATGTTTGATGAGACAAGGTTATGAGTCGAATATTAAGAATAATGGTTGTTCTTTATATTTGAAAGATATGTTTCGTGAGTTTGCACCCGTTCAGAACGGGTTATTTATTTTAAATCTTGATAGTGAATCGGTCTATAACATAAATGTTAAAAGGTTGAAACCAAATGATCTGAATATGACTTACTTTTGGCACTGTCGGCTTGGTCATATAAGTTGGAAGCGCATGAAGAAGCTCCATGATGATGGGCTTCTAACTTCGTTTGACTTAGAGTCATTCGAGACATGCGAATCATGCCTACTGGGCAAGATGACCAAGACACCTTTTGCAAGGAGTTGTGAAAGGGCGTCCGACTTGTTGGAACTAATACATAGTGATGTATGTGGTCCAATGAGCACGACAGCCAGGGGTGGTTATGAGTACTTCATTACATTCACTGAGGATTTGAGTAGGTATGGATATATCTATTTAATGAAACACAAGTCGGAAGCCTTTGAAAAGTTCAAGGAATTCCAGAGTGAGGTACAAATTCAGCTCGGCAAGAAAATAAAGTTTCTACGGTCGGACCGTGGAGGCGAGTACATGAGCCGTGAGTTTGATGACCATCTAAAGAATTGTGGAATAGTTCCTCAACTCACTCCGCCGGGTACACCGCAGAGAAACGGTGTATCGGAACGGAGAAATCGGACCTTGTTGGACATGGTACGATCAATGATGAGTCGGACAGATCTACCTTTATCATTTTGGGGTTATTGTCTAGAAACTGCAGCTTTCACACTAAACAGAGTACCATCAAAGTCAATAGAGAAGACACCACATGAGATGTGGACTGGTAAAAGGCCAAGTTTGTCTTTTCTTAAGATTTGGGGTTGTGAAGCATTTGTCAAGCGACTTCAGTCGGACAAGATCACGCCCAAGTCGGATAAGTGTATTTTCGTGGGGTATCCGAGGGAAACCTTGGGGTACTACTTCTACAACCGAGAAGAGGGCAAAGTGTTTGTCGCTCGGAATGGTGTCTTCCTTGAGAAAGAGTTTCTCAGTCGGGAAGTCAGTGGGAGCACGGTGCAACTCGAAGAAATTCGAGAGGAACCAGCTAGGGGCGAGTCGGCAATGGCCTTGGAGGCTGAGCCGGTCGTGGTACCTACACCTGTTACAGCACCTGAACCTCGGAGATCTGCCAGATTACAGAGTGCTCGAGATGTTTTACTGTTAGACAGTAACGAGCCGGCAACTTATTCGGAAGCGATGGTGGGATCTGATTCCGAGTCATGGCTTGGAGCCATGAGATCCGAGTTAAAGTCCATGGATGAAAACCAAGTTTGGAATTTGGTTGATCTGCCTGACGGTGCAAGACCCGTCGAATGCAAATGGGTCTTTAAGAAGAAAATTGATATGGATGGAAATATTTCCGTCTAATAAAGCACGACTTGTCGCGAAGGGGTTCCGACAGCTTCCAGGAGTTGACTTACGACGAGACCTTCTCGCCCGTAGCGATGCTTAAATCAATTCGGATCATGTTAGCCATAGCAGCCTATTTCGACTATGAGGATATGGCTGATGGATGTCAAGACGGCTTTCCTTAATGGAAATTTAACTGAGGACGTGTATATGATACATCCCGAAGGTTTTGTCGATCCAGCTAATGCTGACAAGGTATGCAAACTTCAGAAATCCATTTATGGGTTGAAGCAAGCATCTCGGAGTTGGAACATTCGCTTTGATGAGGTAGTCAAATCGTTTGGCTTCATCAAGAGCGATCATGATTCTTGTTTATACAAGAAGTTTAGTGGGAGCAAAGTAAACTTTCTAATCTTATATGTGGATGACATATTGCTGATTGGAAATGATGTCATGATGTTGCAAGAAACCAAAGAGTCATTAGAAAGGAGTTTCTCAATGAAGGATTTGGGTGAGGTGACTTACATATTAGGAATCAGGATCTATAGAGATAGATCAAGGCGGATCATTGGATTGAGTCAGAGTACTTATCTGGACAAGGTTTGAAGAAATTCAAAATGGAAGAGTCCAAGAAGGGATTCTTACCGATGTCCCATGGCATAAAACTTAGCAAGACTCAGTGTCCTTCGACAACTGATGAGCGAAGTCGGATGAGTGTGATCCCGTATGCTTCGGCAATCGGATCCATCATGTATGCCATGATTTGTACTAGGCCAGATGTTTCCTATGCTCTAAGTGTTACGAGCAGATACCAGGCTGACCCTGGCGAAGCCCACTGGGCAGCGGTTAAAAACATCCTTAAGTATTTGAGAAATACTAAGGAAATCTTCCTAGTTTATGGAGGTGATGAGGAATTCAGTGTAAAGGGTTACACGGATGCGAGTTATCTCACCGACTCAGATGATTCTCGTTCGCAATCTGGATACGTGTTCGTGATGAACAGAGGGGCTGTGAGCTGGAAGAGTTCCAAGCAAGATACGGTGTCTGCATCTACAACAGAGGCTGAGTATATTGCTGCCTCAGAGGCGGCAAAGGAAGCTGTTTGGATCAGGAACCTCCTGATGGATCTTGGTGTGGTTCAGGGCGCGTCCAATCCTTTGGACGTATATTGTGACAACAATCGTGCTATCGCACACGACAAGGAACCTAGACAACACCAGAAGAACAAACATATACTCATGCGGTACCACCTCATTCGCCAGTTTGTCGAACAAGGTGATATCAAGTTATGCACAGTACACACGGATGCAAACATTGCAGATCCGTTGACAAAGGCGCTACCACAGCCTAAGCATGAGGCGCACATGAGAGGTATGGGCATTAGATGCCTAGGCATATGATGCCAGGATGATTGACTCTAATGCAAGTGGGAGACTGTTGGGAATATGCCCTAGAGGCAATCATGTATGATGAAATTCCCACTGTATTCATAAAGTTATTAAGTTGTCCTTGTTTTGAACATCTGATATATGTCATTGAATATGTGATTCGATTGTGGAACTATATATTCATGTTGTTCATACTAGATTGTCCTTGGTCATTTAGGTTGTGCTGGACACACACCCTAGACTAATGTGAGTGTTGGTTGATGACACGGTTCCACTTGTCAAGGGCATGGTGATGCCATTCCAACGTTCACGGACTTGGCTAAAGAGTTTAGCAAGTCCGACTGACCCACATTGAGATGCAACGATCAAGTCTTCATTTGCATGTCTCAATCAATGTAATCCTTAGACCTGAGGTTGTCGCACAATCCAAGTTGTGGGTTACCGACTTAGGTTCAGTAAAACGTTGTTCTGTGACAAGGCAATTATAAAGGCAGAGTTCGGGTCGAATGAGAAGCAAGCTGCGTGATGTGGATAATCAAGATGAGATTTTGCCCCTCCGAATGGAGAGATATTCTCTGGGCCCTCTCGAGTGATATGATTCAGGAAGCATGGCCATGCGCGACTCAGTTAAGTGTTAACTGTATCTGTTGACTAAGAGTTAGTCAGATGAATCACATATCACGGATCGAGAAGAGAGTCAAACTATTTAAGGGATGACGATAAATCGCCTATAGTTCGACAAGGTATATCGTGAGGCAAAAGGGACTAAGATGAATATCACATTGAAAGGTATGTCGTCATGACTCAATGGTACTTGGGAGTCGGCACGTTCTGCTAGGAGCCGCTACCGATTGATCGATTGGGAGTTGGACTCCAATCGTGTCCAAGTCGCCATGAGCCTGCAGGGTCGCACACTTAAGAGCGGGAGCAAGTATTGGTCGGGTTGGACCCGAACCGGAAATGGACTGGTTTTGTGAGTCGGACTCACAGAGGGAATGGGCCACAAGTGTTGTGAAGCCCATTACCATACGCTATATAAAGAGGGGCGCAGATTGCCCAGCGGGCACATTAGTCCACTCTCCCATACGTTGGGAACCCTAGCCCCACTTAGTCCAGCCGCCGCACCGGACCTAGCAGTCCGCCGTCGAAGCTCCTCCTCGTACGTGTGGATACCGGCAGAGGTGCTGTACGTTCAGCACTTCGACGTTCGAGAGATTGGATCGGCCGGACCGGATCGTGGGACTGCACTGCCCCGACGCGCTGCATCGATAATCCGCACCTTGGCGTCTAGTGGTAATACTCGTGGCCTTCTACCTCGGCTAGATCTTGGAAGCATCGCGTAGGAAAAGTTTTGTTAATCTCTACGTGCTCCAACATATGAGGCCTGCGATGCAGGTCCCAGAGCCTCATGAACGAAGTTTCACAGAAACAGGGCAGCGGGACAGGCGAACATGATGTGGGTTCCCGACTCGGAATCCCACAAAGGGGCACAAGTCATCCTCAAGGCCATGACGTTTTTGCACCTTGATCCCCGAGGGTAGCCGGCCTCGAAGCAACTGCCACACGAAAATCATAATCTTCAAAGCTAGTAGGCCTTCCACAAGGGAGTGTCTCAAGGTCTAACTAGCCCAGAAAAAGGCCCGTACGTGAATTTGACAGAAAAGTCTCTGAGGGGGGCAGGGGACTTGCTAACGCCTCGGCTGGTCCAAATGTTCGTCGGGACGAGATGTTCCAAGTCCCGTTTTAGACCGCCAAGGCAACCATTTAGGAGGGATCCAAACAAATCGCAAATAGACCTGAAAACTCAAATTGGAAGGGTCTGTCTCGAAGCCACAGAACAATATTTACCTCCTAAGTCCTAACTGAGACATATTTTCATTTCCTCTCACTAGCTCCAAAACCAGTGCAGCGTCCTGCAACCCGGTTATTGGCAATAGAGGTATTAGCACCAGCAGTACATAAACTTGCACAAAATGGACACTTTCATACAAAAACTTGAAAAAGTGGAAAAGGTAGTACAAGAACTTGTCCTGGTGGAGCAAAGAGGTCCAAACCCAATAGGAACAAGCCATTTGGAAGCCACGGTGGCAACAAAACTTTACGGAAACCTCCCCAAACTATGTTTGGCATGCAAATTTGGTGCAGTATGTTTCTTACATGTGGACCCCATGTGTCAGCCGGAGAGCAAATTAATTAAAATTGGGGCGCATCTAGGGGATTCGAACACAAGACCTCGTGGTCTAGCACAACACACTCAAGCTTCGATAGCCACAAAGCCGGTGCTGACTTCGTGATACATACAGGTACTACACCGCTTTATACTTAAGTCATCGATGTGTACAATTGCCAAACGAAAGTATTTTATATGAAGTACATATACTATACGATGTACAAAGTATATTATAAAAACGTGCCGAAATCTATATAATTTTTTATTTTATACTATGTATATTGTACCCGTATATATGTATACTATGTTACGGTTTTGTGCCAAAATAACTGTGTTACGCAGACGTGTATTGCATGTATATCATACATAAAATGTTATAATGTATATACAAAATTAATTTAGTCTAATACAATAACTTTTTTAACACGTAAAAAATATTTTCGCAACAACCATATGTTATAAATAATATACAGAGATATTGTACGATATATACATACTTTATAGATAAGTTTTATACATATTATCTAGGGAGATGTATGTAATGTACATATTATGTATAAAATATTAGAGTATTGCATGTGTTATACGTACAGTAATATGTGTATGCAGTATATATACAACATATAAAATATTATAGGGTGCATATGCTTGCCTGCATATTATGGTATTTAATACGTAATATGTATATTGCATACATATTACAATGTAATATAGATACAGTATGCAGGTCCGTATGTATACATACTACTATGGATTCATGGTTACTGAAGCTTGCATGCACTCGGGAAGTCCCATGTTCGTATATAATTTTTTTACTGTGTTATACAAAAATAAAAAATTATACATACTAGAGTGTACAACATGTTTTTACACGCATTGCTAAACTCAGTATAAAGAAATTTAGTACCTCAAAGCATCACAACGTCAACTATGGATTCATGGTTACCGATGCTCGCATGCACTCGGGAAGTCCCAAGGTCGAATCCCCATCCGCGCAGACATAATTTTAATTATTTCCATCCGGCTGACATGTGGGGCCCACGTGTAAGAGGCAAACTGTAGTAGATATTTGCATGCCAAACATAATTTGGGGAGGTTTCTGCAAAGTTCCGTTGCCACGTGGCATCCAAATGGCTTGTTCTTATTGGGTCTGGACCTCTTTGCTCCACCAGGACAAGTTCTTGTACTATTTTTTTCACTTTTTCAAGTTTTTGTATGAAAGTGTTCATTTTATGCAAGTTTATGTACCCCTGGTGCTAATACCCTCTTGGCAATATTAGTAGTAAAACTTTGCAGACCATGAAAGGGTGAAGTTTGTTTTAGATTTTTTTTTTTTTTTGAAATGGGTAACTCCAGCCTCTATATCAAATTGATGCACACAGCTGATTTCATTAATAAACTGCGAGTATCGAGTATAGCGTCGAAAGGCTTTATTACACTTCATGGGTCACAAAGAGTAGCCACATGATGACAGGATCGGATGAACTGATCAATGCTTTCTTTAAGCAGTGAAATTAGATTGTATGTAGACAGATTAGTACTTAAAAGTGATCATGATTTGATAGACAGATAAACTAAGGTTGAAGTAATCAACCAGGGCAGTTGCTGACTGACTTGGTACATGCTGACATGCAGTCCCAATATTCTACCGTTTACTTACATACGGTCATTCTGATTTGACGGAGAGGTGCAGTTCATCGTCTCAGGACGTATTTGCCAGCCCCAGACCCTCCAGGAGCAGTGCATATGTCAACAGCCGATGACTATGCATGAGGCCCACAAGTAGAAAATCACACTTAAATTGTAAGGCTCATTCGATGACCTGGCGCATGCTTGGTACGCTCGTCTGACTGTCTGCATGATGTCAATCAATCTGAACCTGCAAATCGGTTGGCTCCATCTTGTCAACGCGGCGTCGTCAGATGTACAGCAGACTAGGGCCACTGAAATCCTCTGTGTTCTTTTTTTGAACAGGAAATCCTCTGTGTTGCATTTGACAAATCAGCGCCAAATGGATACCTGTCATCGATCCAGCGAAAGTGGCAAGGCTGAATCATCCCTTTTCATAATTAATGCTGATGCTCTTATCTTCTGAAATTTTAAGCTATACATGGGGTTCTAGTTTAGTAGGATGCGTGCAGCATGCGACTTCTTCTTTAATGTCAACCAGCTGGTCGTTTTCCTGTCTACTGATTGTCTAATCCACAAGTCAAAATGGAAGTTCAGCTCATGTTTGCATGTTTCTTTCAGAAGATTTATGCTATTTTTGTAAGCCGTACCGAAGAGTCAGACAAAGCACACCTGCATCGTGTATCTTCATTTTGTGTAGGCTCCATCTATATCAATGTGATTATTAAGTTCTTCTATGTCAATGAGGAAAAAAATGTACTTGCATGATATTGATGCATGAATATTTTGCGTTCTGGAAATAAATAAATTCGTAGTGCAACATCTCGATATTGTTCTAATGCTACAATGAGGCTGCTATCAAGCCTGACAATCATGAATGAGCAATCTCGACATCTCGACATCTTTGGTTTGCAATGACGAGCATATGACGTTCATGTTTTCCTGGTTCTAGTAAATAGGCACTCAGGTCTGAACCACTTAAGAACCATTCTGGTCATCAAGAAACTGAATTAGCAGCTTTCCGCAGCATCAACACTCTGCCCCCACATTCCTAACATCTTTCCGTTTTCAAAGTCAACTATTCAAACTGAACAAAATCCATTCAGAAAGAAAAGCAAACCAGACGAACCCATTCTTTCCTATATAAAGGTTAACTACGAACTGTTCTTTATTTTCTTGAACCTGCAATAGTGGTTGAGGAGATACTAGTACTTTTGCCAAGATCTTCGGAGCGATCAACCAGCGATTCCAATGTCTACCTCAGAGCTAAGGCTACCTGTCTCAACAAACGCTTCATTTTATACCAATTTCTCTGAATAATCTAGACACCAACCAGGATTTTCAGAACTCAGACCATATCATAAGATTTTATCTGACAAGCTGTATAGGATTACAGGTACTCCTGATTGATCGAGCATTTGCCCCACTCTAGTTTAATTACCTCGAGGAATGAAACCAATCAGTCTCTCTAACTACCTTGTCCTGGATCATTAACCTAATCGAGAGAGCCACGCAACTTGCCGGCCTTGATCGAGCGACATGCGCCATAAGATATCTTTGTCGACGAGTTACCGAGTAGCTAGAAAGGCACAACAACGGGGAATATGCTATGGGTTCTGCAGCTACCTAGGTTAGTTGACAAGCAAGGCGTACACACGCTTGCCTTCGTCTCAAGTAAATTAGAAACTTCCAGCAAATCATGCTGCCGACCAGTTGGTAATCAACCTAGTTGGAACCTCTTACACTGGTTTCGTTTCAGTAACGAACATATGTTTATCGATTTCACTAAAGCTAGGATACAATGTGTTACTTTTTCCACAAAAAGGGTTAAACACTAGTAGGAGAAACCCTAACAGTGACGAACAAGATCAGGCTTCGCTGGCGAAGCACTGCTGACGAAGAGCGCTTCGCCAGCGGTAGCAGATCTTAGCGCTATGTTCACCAGCGGTAGGTGTATTTGCCAGCGCTACAACGCCTAGTTTTTTTTGTTTTTTTTGGTATTTTCGTATATAGTGCTGTATTTTCTGGTATACAGGTGCAAATTCATGTATTTTCTGATATTTCAATAATTCACACATACAAATCACTCTAACTTTTTGATTCACGCATATATATGTTCACATATGCATGTATATGTATATGCAATACATAAACCGAGATCCATCGTACGAAAATAAATTTCATAATATTAATAGATATACATGCATTCAAGAATACACATCGATATCGATAACATGTTTAGGTCGGAAGATTTCGAACCAAAAATAGCCATCTAATTAGTTTAACAATCACGTGCATGCAACGCGCGATATAGAATCGCACACAGCACATTGACGATTACAAAAAAAAAGTGATGGGCGCTTTAGCTTCCGCCTCCGCTTGCGATCTTTCACTAAGCCAGCGCCGTCCACTTCTTTATCTCTCTGTAGACCAAGATAAAAGCATTAGGCCGACAAAGGAAAGCACAAGTTCTTATTAGGAGCACAATTCGTACCGAATAGAATACACACCGTCAATCATTTCTTAGTCGTTATGATCTTCTTCTTCTTCATCGGCGGGAACGGAAGAGCACCTTCTAACGAGTTGAATGGTCTCTCGTCACCCTGCTCTAGTACATGTTTTAGCAACTCATCGTTACATGGTGGGCACCGCGAGTAGAAGGCCCCGTTGTAATATCCCAAGTATGAAAACACCCCTAGAATGTTTGATTTCTTGTTTAATTAAAGTTTTGCATCATGTCATCATACTCATTGCATTTGTTTCCTATTTGTTTGCATCTGTTTTTATTTGTTTTCATAATTGAATTTCAAACAATTTCAAATGCTTTGTTCATACTTGTTATGTTACAATTTTTTTCTAACTAAAAAGTTCAATCAAAACAACCATTTTGTTTCAATTAAACCATAAGGTTCAAACCATTAAAATTATGGCTTTTAATAATTTAATTAATCCAAACTCATTCCAAATGTTATTTCAAATTCAAATCAAATTTCAAACATCACCCAATTTGAATTTATGCAAATTACCAAACATTCTAATCTTTTGTTTCTATTTTTAAACTCTAAGGGTCATGCCATTTAAGTCTTGTTTCAAATTTTCATTTAATACTCAAAATCATCCAAATTTGAATTAATTACAAACAGCAATTTAAATGTGAAAGTTTTGGAAAACAAAGTTGACAATTAGTTGCTATTATAAAAACTAACTCAACCACAATTTTTTCCAAATTTTTCCTAGCCCCAAACCTATCTATTTCTTCCATTTTCTTTTCTGCAAAAAAAAAACAGAAGAATAAAATTTAAAAAAAAAGGAAAACGCGCGCAGCAGAGGGAGCAGCCCGCAGCCCAGCCCACTTACCTTACCCGCACGGCCCGCGTACCGCTTCGCGCTCCCCTCCTTCGTCTATCTGTACGGCGAGGCATCCACCGGTGCCACGGCGGCGGCGATAACGCCCCGACGGCCGATGCGCCCCCTAAGCCCCTATATAAGCCACCCTAGGCTCCCCAGGCGCTGCCCTAGCCTACCTACTCCCTCCTCCCTCGAGCTCCGCTGCCGTTCCCCTCTCCCACACCGCAATTTCTTCTCTGCAACCACCTAACCGGAGCGCCGTGTCTGAACCCGAGATGAACATCGACGTTGCCGTGCTCCTTCCTCCTAGTTGACCGCGGGGATCAGCTCGCCGTTTCTTCCTCGAGCTCGTCGACATCTCGGCGTTTCCGGAGACCGTCTGTAGCCACGCCGCCATCCTCACCACTGTCCGCGGCGTCCACCTCACCGTCGACCACCTGCTGACCCTCACGGTGATCACCGCCTCTCTCCTCCCCCTCCTACCTCTGCATCTTGCTCGCAAGCACACACGCACACCGCAACACCCACCAGCACGGCAGCGAGCACAACAGCAACGTGGATCGCCGCCGGCCGCCGTCGTTTTTCTCTGTCAAGTTCAGTCAAGCGCGCGCGCAAAGTTCAGTTAAGAGAATCTGAACCTTAACCTGTTCGCGGCGCGTATACTGACAAACACCGATTCGCAGCGCAGTGGTGCAGTGCGTTGCGCGCGCACCCCCGAGCTCAGGGTTCGATCCCTGGCTCTCGCACGGGAAAATCCCATCTTTTTGGCGCAGCGCGCTGACAGGGTGGCCCCCCTGTCAGCCATTGTTGTTGCCACGCGCGCACGAGCTGGCCACGCTGGCCCCCTTGGCCCACTGGCAGTGACCCTGGCTAGGTCACTGCACGGTGCAGATCCATTTCCAGTTTTCTTTTTCTGTTTAAGTCCTAAACTTTTACAGATTGGTCCCTGAAACTAATTTGCTAATAACTTTTGTTTTATAAACCCAAATAATAAAAATAAAATATGTGCACTGCCCCAAATTTAATTCTCTATCTATTTATGGCATTTGTTTTCTGTTTGGAATAATTCAAATGCATCCAAATTTCAAATTCAAACAATTCATTTGAAATTTGATAAAATCCATAACTAATTCATACTAAATCCAAATAATGCAAATAAAATATGTTTTCCATGTTATTTCAAACCACCTATTCAAATATAATTTTTTTTTCATGGTTTGAATAATTAAAATTGCTTAAATAATTTAAACCTTGTTTAAATCATTTAAATTTGCTAAATTCATAACTTGCTCAAATTAAATTATTTTTGAACATGTAAAATATGTTTTCAAACTAGAAAAGTATAAACTTTTCTAATACGAACTTGAATTTATGTTTGGAACAAATAAAATTCAAATAATTTTCAAACTTGTTTTAAATTCATTTAAAACTTGGTTAATCTTGTTTAAGTCATAATAAATTCATCCTAACTCTATTTTCAATATTTGAAACATGTAATCCAACTAAAATTTTGTATTCTTTTCAAATATAAATTTTGTTATTTATTTTGCACAATTTAAATTGGTGAAAACAACAACTATTTGTGTAATCCCTTTAAGGAACCAAAAATTCCCTAACTTAATAAATAAATTTCTAAATTGGTAAACCTTATTTCCAATTGGTTCTATTGTTGTTATTTTGTTGTTTTCCTCATCCATGCATCATACTAATCCACTTTCACCTGTTGGTTAATTGGAAAACAATTGTTTCAACCAAAATTCATGGGCTTTTCATATGCAACTCAAAATTGCATGTGGGTCCATTTAATCATGTATTGTTTCCCATGTCAACTATTTTATTTTGATGCATCAGTTAAATTGACATGCATCATCCCATGATTGTGCACTATGCCATGATATTGATTGTTTATCTTTCTGCATTGTTTGTTTGCTTCTTCTCGGATAGACGACGACGTTGAGACAGACGATACTTACGACACCCCTTCTGAGGATCTAGCTCAGTACCAGGCTGCTGAGTTTGCAGGCAAGTTATCACTCACATGAACCACTGTGTTCCTTTCAACATTGGTTACCGATACTTTCCGTTGTCTATTTATGCTAGCCATATGTATCGTTGCTTCTGTTACGAACCTATCACATGAATCCCTTAACCCTGATATTGCCTCACCTCCACTCCTACAACCCCATTGTTTGAGCCAGTGTCTTACTAGCATGCTTAGGTTGTTTTGCTCGAGTCTGTTACCCGTTAATTTCTGTTACTATATTTCTATTATGTTCTGGGGCTCGATGTTAATCAATCAACCTGTTAATAATAATATGCTGATAAGGCACCGGCAGGAGGCCCTGTGTGGTTTTGAGGCCTGCTAGTGTCGACCCTAATAGGAAAAGGGTCTTGTCTACTGATCCATGATGAGCGCACTACCCGCATGTGGGAAGCGTGTATGGGCGCGCCCCTCAATTTGACTCGATTCGCATCTCGTCCAAATCGCCTCATTTAGTTCGGGTTTTCCATTTGATGCATGCATGTTTTTGCGAGCCCAGCGCAGGGTGGAACTTTCGTAGTCGGCATATAGGGAGACACGTTCTTAGAGTGCTATGAGGGTCCCTTTTCTTCGGGGCTCGATTAGCCGTGCGCTCAAGGTGCTTTGGGCTTCATGCGAAGAAGAGTTGAGTTGTGTTGAGTGCCCCGCTTGGTGGGAGGCATTCCATCTAGCGGGTTATTCTTACGTGTACGACCAAATTGGTGCACCCCTGCAGGGATAAATCTTCTCGAGAAGCCGTGTTTTCCGCGGTTATGGTTAACTTGGTGAAAGTACTGGCTAACAAGTACTCAGAACAACTTACACCTAAAAAATGCTACCTGACTAGTAATAGGCTTATTGACACAACAACTTGATCCATTATTCATTAATCCAACTGTGTGAGTTATCCTCGGATTGCTTCTTTGGATAAGGGGCGAGATCCAGGATGGGTTTGTTTGGTGGTTAGTTATAGTTGGTTACGATACGCTATCTTATCTTCTTTCTGTTAGCCGGAAGTGGAAATATCTCTGTAGTTGGTTAGAGCAGCCAGTTGCAGCATCTTTTATATCCCCTTCTTCCGTTGAACCCAAGGCATCTGTGCTTGGTGTTGACGGGCTACACTTTGGTGAACTGTGAGTCTTGCTTGCCAGTACGTTTATGTACTGACCCCTTTGGGGCTGTGGTTTTCCGCAGACTACGCTTACGAGGATTCCAGCGACGGCTACTACGTGGAGTTTGACGAGGCTGCTGACGAGTAGGTAGCGGACCCAGGCAGGATCCGAGGCTACGTGGATGGGCTCCGTTTTCCTTTCATTCCCGGCTTCTTAAGCCTATTTGGATTTGTCTGTACTCAGACCCTTTGAATGCTTCCGCTGAGATGTAATGATGTTATGTTGGGACATGTGTCCTCTGGATGATTGTAATTTGCTATCTCTGCTCTAGTGAGAGCTATTTGCAACTTATTTCCATCTTTTGTGTCTTAGAGATATGTTGTGCTATCATTCTGTTACAAGCCGTTGACGTACCATGTGTGTATGGTATGAAGTACGTCAATGGTAGTATCCTGATTTCTATGGGATAGTTTACGTCGACGCTGAACAGATAGGGGTTGGTTGTCACACATACGTGTGTTGGCCTACTCGTAAGAGGACGCGGGTGCCGGTAAGCCCCGTAATCCAATCTACTACTGTTCAACGGAACGGCGAGTATCCTTTAGAAGTCCGGGTGCAACAAATGGTATCAGAGCCTGTCTGCCGGTAGGATCCCTTTTTACTGGTCGCAGTTGAGTCTAGAAACTATTTTGTAGCTATATAGGAAAAAATGAAACGTGAGAGTAGGAATTCTGCCATTTTTCTTCTTTCCCCACCCACCCACCCATTTCTGGTAAGGAAGTGCAACGTTGTTTTCTCTTCTCATCTAAACTTTCAAGTTAGGTTTTCACGTGTTTTGGGTTTTCCGTAGTACCTCAGGAGTTTTGGTCTCGTGTTTCCCGAATGTTGCTTCGATATCCTGTTCTTCTCAACATCCTTATCGTCCGTTGAAACCTTGTTATTGCTTCCCACTTCAGTTCTTCTACCGGCGTCTAATCAAAACTTCCCCAATCATCTGCAGATGGATCTCAGGTTCTACCCGCAGGTGGTTCGGATGACTCGTTGCGAGAGCACTGCCGGTTATCCGGAGATGCTGAGAGACATGATCACTTATCTGGGGTTCCGTTGGGCACCAGAGTACCAGGTCTACGAGCACCAGCGAGAGTTTGAGCAGACCTACTACCAGGCTATCGTCTACATCCTGTCAGATGATGGCATGAGTGTAGCCCACCGCTACGAGGCAGTAGGTTCCACAGTGGATATGGCTGTGCAGCAGGCAGCTTATGTGAGTCTCACCGTCCTTCGTGCTGACTACTGGGGATTTGACGATTCTATCTATCGCCACATCCCCCGTGGTTACATCACTTCGGAGGGAGCTCACTTCACTCTCTACGACAACTTGGATGTCTACGAGCATGATAACACCAGGCTCCACACCACCGCTCAGTTTGTGAGACACAGTGACGCAGTTGCCAGCACACTATCTCAGGAGTTGGCTTCCGTCAGAGAGCAGCTCTACCTTGCTTTGACTCGTCTAGCGACGTACACCACAGACTTTGTTGGATATGAGCGCTTTGCACGTTTCGATCAGCCAGTTGGTCGTCGTCTGCCAGATGCTGGAGGTTACGAGCCGATCAGAGGTCCACTCCTCAACCTCGGTGCTGGTTACACTGGGATTCCACGCTTTGGAGCACAGGGAGTTGATGCTATGTACTTCACCACACCTAGAGTCTCTCTCAGACCACGTCAGATCTATGTGGATCGTCGTTCTACCTACTTTCGTGGGCGTGCTCCTCACCGTACCTCTCGTCGTACTACTCACCGCCGTCCTGCGTGATGAGCATGGGAGTACCGATGTATCCATTCTTAGCTATGTTTAGTTATCCTGTGGCAGTTGAACCATTTATGGTGTGTTGGATATTCTAATGTATTTGAACATGTGATGATGTACCTGTTGGTTATCTATTCATGCGTCAGAATAATCTCGCTTTAGGTTTTCCAAGTCTATCCTTTTCAGTTGTTGTGCTAAAATGCATGTCTATTCAGGATGCCGCCAACAAGGAACAACCCGCCTGAGCCACCGCCAATCACGGAGCTGTTGACTCAGATGACTCAGGTCGTGGCACAGATGGCCCAGTTTCAGACTAACCAGCACAACAACCAGAACGCTCCACGAGTCACTATCAAGGAGTTTCTGAGTCTGGGCCCGAGAGCTTTCGTGGCAACACGCGAGCCTCTAGATGCTGATGACTGGATCCGTGAGATGGCCAGGGCTCTGGACATTGCTCACGTTGCTGAGGAAGACAAGGTCAAGTATGCCACCTATCTGCTGAAGGGTCAGGCAGCTACTTGGTGGGAGAACTACCAGACCATGAGAGCTGGATATCCAATCACCTGGGGCTGTTTCAAGGAAGCTTTCCTGAAGCACCACATTCCAGATGGTCCCATGGAAAGGATGCGTGAAGAGTTTTGTTCTCTTAAGCAAGGCAAGATGAACTTCATTGGCTATCAGAATGAGTTCAATCGCCTCGCTCGATACGTTGGTGATGAGGTGTCCACTGAGGCCAAGAAGATGGCAAGGTTCCGCAGAGGGTTTAACCCGGAACTCAAGTACGCACTCACCAACATCAAGACCAAAGACTTCGAGGAGCTCGCTAACACCGCGCTCAATGAAGAAAATGGGCGCAAGGCGTTCGAGGAGTCTCGCAAGCACTCGCGTGAGGGTGGTTCCTCCTCCAACATGACCACCCCTCCGCAGAAGCGCCGCATCTGGGTGCCAAATGGTGCTGTCACTCGGGCTCCATATGCCCAAGCTTCTCCAGGCTTTGCTCCCCGCCCACCCAACCCATCTCAGATGCATGGTCAGAGGGTTCCAATGGGGCAGCCAAGTCCAGGTCCTCCTCGTGTCGTCACTTGCTTCAAGTGCAAGGAGACGGGATACTACGCTGACAAGTGCACTCAGAGGCAGCTACCTCCACCACCACCTCGCCCCAACACCAACCAGGCAATGGTGCGTGCTCCCCCGGCTAAAGCCTTCAACTCCAACAACAGGCCTGTCGGGAGGACCGCGAGGGTGAATCATATCAAGGCCGACAAAGCTGAGGAAGCTGCTGACATCGTTCTCGGTATATTACCCGTAAACTCTTTTCCAGCTAAAGTGTTGTTTGATACCGGAGCATCGCATTCTTTTGTGTCAAAGATCTTTGCAACAACATACAACCTAGTTGTGGTTCCACTAAGCAATCAAATCACTGTTCACTCTCCGGGATCTCAAATGTTGACTTCCAAGATAAGTAAGGACAATCAAATCCTAATTGGAGGTCGCATATTCCTTGCTTCACTCATGTTGCTGGGAAATTCTGACATTGATGTCATTCTGGGCATGGATTGGTTGAAGACCAACAAAGCTAGAATTGACTGTGCTCAAAAGTCAATAACTCTGTTCCACCCGTCTGGCCAGATAGTCTATTCTCCACATGAATCAAGTTCTGTCCAACTGTTCAACCTCGATGCAAAACCTCTTCCTGCAATTGAGAATGTTCCGGTGGTTTGTGAATTCCCTAACGTCTTTCCAGAAGAGTTGCCAGGGATGCCTCCGGACAGAGCAGTTGAGTTCATGATCGAGCTTGAACCAGGTACTGCTCCAATCTCTAAGCATCCATACAAGATAGCTCCTCCTGAACTGAAACTGTTAAAGGAGCAAATCGATATGTACATGGAAAAAGGTTACATTCAACCTAGTTCCTCCGCTTGGGGTTGCCCAACTCTGTTCGTTGCGAAGAAGGATCAAACAAAGAGACTCGTTGTTGACTATCGTCCTCTTAACGAGAAAACCATCAAAAACAAGTATCCAATTCCTCGTATCGATGATCTTTTTGATCAACTTGCTGGAGCCTCAATATTCTCAAAGTTGGACTTGAGGATGGGTTACCATCAAATAAAGATCAGAAAGGAAGATATTCCAAAGACAACCTTCACCACTCGCTACGGTCTATATGAATACACCGTCATGTCTTTTGGTCTCACCAATGCACCGGCGACATTCTCTAGACTCATGAATTCTGTCTTTCATGAATACCTCGACAAGTTCGTTGTGGTATATCTTGATGACATATTGGTCTACTCAAAATCCGAGGAAGAGCATGGAGAACATCTTCGTCTCACTCTCATGAAACTTCGCGAGCATCGTCTATATGCCAAATTCTCCAAATGTGAGTTCTGGATTCCAGAAGTTGCTTACCTTGGTCATGTCATCTCCGCCAAGGGCATAGCCATTGATCCAGAAAAGGTTAAAGCAATTGTTGATTGGAAACCTCCTAAGACGGTGAAGCAAGTCAGAAGTTTTCTTGGCTTGGCTAGCTATTGCCGTCGTTTCGTCCAAAACTTCTCCAAGATTGCCAAACCTCTCACTGATCTCACAAAGAAGGACAAGAAGTTCGTTTGGTATCCACAATGTGATGAGAGTTTCAATCTCCTGAAGACTAAACTCACTTCTACCCCAGTTCTGGTTGGCCCAGATACTACCAAACCTTTCCAAATATTCTGTGATGCATCTCTCCAAGGTCTAGGTGCAGTTCTTATGCAAGAACGTCAAGTTGTGGCTTATGCTTCACGTCATTTGAATGCACATGAGCAAAAATATCCCACTCATGACCTAGAACTTGCAGCAGTTGTGTTTGCCCTCAAGAAATGGAGGCAATACTTGTTGGGTAATCGCACTGAAATCTTTTCCGATCATAAGAGTCTGAAATACATCTTCACTCAACCAGATCTAAATCTTAGGCAAAGGAGATGGATTGAAAAGATTAAAGACTTTGATCTCACCATTTCTTACACTCCAGGCAAGGCTAATGTTATGGCCAATGCTCTCAGTCGCAAGTCGTATTGCAATAATCTCATGATCATGGAAAGCCAACCTCCACTTCATGAAGAATTCCAGAAGCTGAACCTTGGTCTTGTTCCTCAAGGCTATCTTGCAAGCTTGACAGCCAGTCCAACTCTCGAGGACAAGATTTGTTCTGAACAACTTCGTGATGCTGAAATCAAGAAGATGGTAGAACACATCAAAGAAGGAAAGGAGAAATTCAAGTCCTTCTCAATTGATGACAAGGGAACTGTGTTCTTCGAAGGACGCATTGCAGTTCCTAAAATTCAAAGGCTCAAAGATGTCATTCTCAAGGAGGCTCATGAAACTCCTCTCTCCATCCACCCTGGAAGTACAAAGATGTACCAGGATCTTAAGACACTGTATTGGTGGCCTGGCATGAAACGTGAAATTGCTCAATACGTTTCTGAATGCGACGTTTGTCAACGTGTTAAGGCAGTCCATCAGAAAACAGCCGGTCTTCTACAACCTCTGAAAATGCCTGAGTGGAAGTGGGACATGATTGAAATGGACTTCGTCACTGGTTTTCCAAAGTCCAAGAAGGGCAACGATGCAATCTTCATTGTTATTGATCGTCTCACTAAAGTAGCTCACTTCTTTGCTGTCAAAGAAACAATCTCAGCTAGTCAGTTAGCAGAGCTCTACACAGCAAAGATTGTTCCTCTTCATGGTGTTCCATTGGAAATAAGCTCAGACCGTGGAAGCATATTCACTTCTCATTACTGGAAAAGCTTTCAAGAAGCATTGGGCACCAAACTTCTGTTCAGCACAGCTTATCACCCTCAGTCTCAAGGGCAAGTCGAAAGAGTCAATCAGATTCTCGAGGATATGCTCAGAGCATGTGGTCTCTCTTTTGGCATGAAATGGGAGGATTGCCTTCCATATGCTGAATTCTCTTACAACAACAGTTTCCAGGCAAGCCTAGGCATGGCACCATTTGAAGCACTCTATGGCCGCAGATGCAGGAGTCCAATCAATTGGTCTGGAGCTGGTGAACGTTCACTTTTAGGCCCTGACATTGTTAAGGAAGCCGAAGAGAAAGTTCGCATCATTCGTGACAATCTCAAGATTGCTCAGTCTCGTCAGAAGAGCTACTATGACAGCAAGCACCGGGATATGGTCTATGCTCCTGGTGACAAAGCATATCTCCGTGTAACTCCCCTCAGAGGCACCCATCGTTTTGGTGTGAAAGGAAAGCTTGCACCAAGATACATTGGTCCTTTCAACATTCTCTCAAGGCGGGCGGAAAATGCCTATCGTCTTGAACTTCCAGAAAAACTATCCAAGGTGCACGATGTGTTTCACGTGTCACAGCTCAAGAAGTGTTTCAAAGATCCAGATCGTGCAGTTGATCATGATTCCATTGAACTGCAAGATGATCTCTCTTATGAGGAGCACCCTATTCGAATTCTCGATGAGACCGAGCGTAAGACTCGCAACAAGAGCACCAAGTTCTTGAAAGTGCAGTGGTCCCATCATTCCGATAAAGAGGCAACGTGGGAGACCGAAGAGCATCTTCGCAAGAAGTATCCGGACCTTTTCTCTTCTCAGTAAGGAATCTCGGGGCGCGATTCCTTCAAGGGGGGGGCGTTTTGTAACATCCCAAGTATGAAAACACCCCTAGAATGTTTGATTTCTTGTTTAATTAAAGTTTTGCATCATGTCATCATACTCATTGCATTTGTTTCCTATTTGTTTGCATCTGTTTTTATTTGTTTTCATAATTGAATTTCAAACAATTTCAAATGCTTTGTTCATACTTGTTATGTTACAATTTTTTTCTAACTAAAAAGTTCAATCAAAACAACCATTTTGTTTCAATTAAACCATAAGGTTCAAACCATTAAAATTATGGCTTTTAATAATTTAATTAATCCAAACTCATTCCAAATGTTATTTCAAATTCAAATCAAATTTCAAACAACACCCAATTTGAATTTATGCAAATTACCAAACATTCTAATCTTTTGTTTCTATTTTTAAACTCTAAGGGTCATGCCATTTAAGTCTTGTTTCAAATTTTCATTTAATACTCAAAATCATCCAAATTTGAATTAATTACTAACAGCAATTTAAATGTGAAAGTTTTGGAAAACAAAGTTGACAATTAGTTGCTATTATAAAAACTAACTCAACCACAATTTTTTCCAAATTTTTCCTAGCCCCAAACCTATCTATTTCTTCCATTTTGTTTTCTGCAAAAAAAAACAGAAGAATAAAATTAAAAAAAAGGAAAACGCGCGCAGCAGAGGGAGCAGCCCACAGCCCAGCCCACTTACCTTACCCGCACGGCCCGCGTACCGCTTCGCGCTCCCCTCCTTCGTCTATCTGTACGGCGAGGCATCCACCGGTGCCACGGCGGCAGCGGTAACGCCCCGACGGCCGATGCGCCCCCTGAGCCCCTATATAAGCCACCCTAGGCTCCCCAGGCGCTGCCCTAGCCTACCTACTCCCTCCTCCCTCGAGCTCCGCCGCCGTTCCCCTCTCCCTCACCGCAATTTCTTCTCTGCAACCACCTCACCGGAGCGCCGTGTCTGAACCCGAGATGAACATCGACGTTGCCGTGCTCCTTCCTCCTAGTTGACCGCGGGGATCAGCTCGCCGTTTCTTCCTCGAGCTCGTCGACATCTCGGCGTTTTCGGAGACCGTCTGTAGCCACGCCGCCATCCTCACCACTGTCCGCGGCGTCCACCTCACCGTCGACCACCTGCTGACCCTCACGGTGATCACCGCCTCTCTCCTCCCCCTCCTACCTCTGCATCTTGCTCGCAAGCACACGCGCACACCGCAACACCCACAAGCACGGCAGCGAGCAGAACAGCAACGTGGATCGCCGCCGGCCGCCGTCGATTTTCTCTGTCAAGTTCAGTCAAGCACGCGCGCAAAGTTCAGTTAAGAGAATCTGAACCTTAACCTGTTCGCGGCGCGTATACTGACAAACACCGATTCGCAGCGCAGTGGTGCAGTGCGTTGCGCGCGCACCCCCGAGCCCAGGGTTCGATCCCTGGCTCTCGCACGGGAAAATCCCATCTTTTTGGCGCAGCGCGCTGACAGGGTGCCCCCCCTGTCAGCCACTGCTGTTGCCACGCGCGCACGAGCTGGCCACGCTGGCCCCCTTCGCCCACTGGCAGTGACCCTGGCTAGGTCACTGCACGGTGCAGATCCATTTCCAGTTTTCTTTTTCTGTTTAAGTCCTAAACTTTTACAGATTGGTCCCTGAAACTAATTTGCTAATAACTTTTGTTTTATAAACCCAAATAATAAAAATAAAATATGTGCACTGCCCCAAATTTAATTCTCTATCTATTTATGGAATTTGTTTTCTGTTTGGAATAATTCAAATGCATCCAAATTTCAAATTCAAACAATTCATTTGAAATTTGATAAAATCCATAACTAATTCATACTAAATCCAAATAATGCAAATAAAATATGTTTTCCATGTTATTTCAAACCACCTATTCAAATATAAATTTTGCTTCATGGTTTGAATAATTAAAATTGCTTAAATAATTTAAACCTTGTTTAAATCATTTAAATTTGCTAAATTCATAACTTGCTCAAATTAAATTATTTTTGAACATGTAAAATATGTTTTCAAACTAGAAAAGTATAAACTTTTCTAATATGAACTTGAATTTATGTTTGGAACAAATAAAATTCAAATAATTTTCAAACTTGTTTTAAATTCATTTAAAACTTGTTTAATCTTGTTTAAGTCATAATAAATTCATCCTAACTCCTTTTTCAATATTTGAAACATGTAATCCAACTAAAATTTTGTATTCTTTTCAAATATGAATTTTGTTATTTATTTTGCACAATTTAAATTGGTGAAAACAACAACTATTTGTGTAATCCCTTTAAGGAACCAGAAATTCCCTAACTTAATAAATAAATTTCTAAATTGGTAAACCTTATTTCCAATTGGTTCTATTGTTGTTATTTTGTTGTTTTCCTCATCCATGCATCATACTAATCCACTTTCACCTGTTGGTTAATTGGAAAACAATTGTTTCAACCAAAATTCATGGGCTTTTCATATGCAACTCAAAATTGCATGTGGGTCCATTTAATCATGTATTGTTTCCCATGTCAACTATTTTATTTTGATGCATCAGTTAAATTGACATGCATCATCCCATGATTGTGCACTATGCCATGATATTGATTGTTTATCTTTCTGCATTGTTTGTTTGCTTCTTCTCGGATAGACGACGACGTTGAGACAGACGATACTTACGACACCCCTTCTGAGGATCTAGCTCAGTACCAGGCTGCTGAGTTTGCAGGCAAGTTATCACTCACATGAACCACTGTGTTCCTTTCAACATTGGTTACCGATACTTTCCGTTGTCTATTTATGCTAGCCATATGTATCGTTGCTTCTGTTACGAACCTATCACATGAATCCCTTAACCCTGATATTGCCTCACCTCCACTCCTACAACCCCATTGTTTGAGACAGTGTCTTACTAGCATGCTTAGGTTGTTTTGCTCGAGTCTGTTACCCGTTAATTTCTGTTACTATATTTCTATTATGTTCTGGGGCTCGATGTTAATCAATCAACATGTTAATAATAATATGCTGATAAGGCACCGGCGGGAGGCCCTGTGTGGTTTTGAAGCCTGCTAGTGTTGAACCTAATAGGAAAAGTGTCTTTTCTACTGATCCATGATGAGCGCACTACCCGCATGTGGGAAGCGTGTATGGGCGCGCCCCTCAATTTGACTCGATTCGCATCTCGTCCAAATCGCCTCATTTAGTTCGGGTTTTCCATTTGACGCATGCATGTTTTTGCGAGCCCAGCGCAGGGTGGAACTTTCGTAGTCGGCATATAGGGAGACACGTTATTAGAGTGCTATGAGGGTCCCTTTTCTTCGGGGCTCGATTAGCCGTGCGCTCAAGGTGCTTTGGGCTTGATGCGAAGAAGAGTTGAGTTGTGTTGAGTGCCCCGCTTGGTGGGAGGCATTCCATTTGGCGGGTTATTCTTACGTGTACGACCAAATTGGTGCACCCCTGCAGGGATAAATCTTCTCGAGAAGCCGTGTTTTCCGCGGTTATGGTTAACTTGGTGAAAGTACTGGCTAACAAGTACTCAGAACAAGTTACACCTAAAAAATGCTACCTGACTAGTAATAGGCTTATTGACACAACAACTTGATCCATTATTCATTAATCCAACTGTGTGAGTTATCCTCGGATTGCTTCTTTGGATAAGGGGCGAGATCCAGGATGGGTTTGTTTGGTGGTTAGTTATAGTTGGTTACGATACGCTATCTTATCTTCTTTCTGTTAGCTGGAAGTGGAAATATCTCTATAGTTGGTTAGAGCAGCCAGTTGCAGCATCTTTTATATCCCCTTCTTCCGTTGAACCCAAGGCATCTGTGCTTGGTGTTGACGGGCTACACTTTGGTGAACTGTGAGTCTTACTTTCCAGTACGTTTATGTACTGACCCCTTTGGGGCTGTGGTTTTCCGCAGACTACGCTTACGAGGATCCCAGCGACGGCTACTACGTGGAGTTTGACGAGGCTGCTGACGAGTAGGTAGCGGACCCAGGCAGGATCCGAGGCTACGTGGATGGGCTCCGTTTTCCTTTCATTCCCGGCTTCTTAAGCCTATTTGGATTTGTCTATACTCAGACCCTTTGAATGCTTCCGCTGAGATGTAATGATGTTATGTTGGGACATGTGTCCTCTGGATGATTGTAATTTTCTATCTCTGCTCTAGTGAGAGCTATTTGCAACTTATTTCCATCTTTTGTGTCTTAGAGATATGTTGTGCTATCATTCTGTTACAAGCCGTTGACGTACCATGTGTGTATGGTATGAAGTACGTCAATGGTAGTATCCTGATTTCTATGGGATAGTTTACGTCGACGCTGAACAGATAGGGGTCGGTTGTCACACATACGTGTGTTGGCCTACTCGTAAGAGGATGCGGGTGCCGGTAAGCCCCGTAATCCAATCTACTACTGTTCAACGGAACGGCGAGTATCCTTTAGAAGTACGGGTGCGACACCCGTCTGCACTTACCACATCCCTATAGATGATTGTGCAGAGGTTGCGCTGGATGCGACCGAAGTTTCGTCTGATTTCAGCATCGGACCAATAGACGATGCCGCGACACCATTTGTCCACGACAGACATAAAGTGTAGACTCTGTTGCTCGTTCACGAGCTCCGGCATGTGTTGGACGAGGTACCACGCCTCCATCTGGCCGCCTGGCGCCTGCTTGGGGCAGGGGAACTCTGTTTTGTGTCTGAATACATATTTTCCTTTAATCTGTTGTAATCCGCCGCAGTAGCCTTCCGTCCTGATGTAGCCGTCCATAGCTTCATTAAGAACAAACTTGATGAGGGAGTAGTTCTTCTCCTTCAGTTTACTCCCGGAGTCGAGATATATGGCGTGCGAGTCTCTCGGGTAAAGCATGATGAGGGTGCCGTACTTGTTTCTGCACAAAACAGTTCAAAGAGTCCATATATAATCCTCAAAAATTGTAACCACTATTAATTGTATATGCGCAAACTTAACTAAAGATGGAAAATAGACGAAATCATGTTATGGCGGCTAGTGAATGACTTACTCGGGAAAGTAAGGCACGAGGGTGATCCTCTTTTGCATATGATTCTTGTACAACACCTGTTGGATATACTTTGCCGCTTTTCCCTACCCTTAGGGTTGTTCAAGTACATGTCTTGCATGTAGTAGGGGTCTACTAGCGCGATGCTTTTGGTATTCTCTACGGATAGTTTATGCGCCAAACTGAGCGTAAACAGGCGGACGATTGATGAGTGGAGGGATTGCATGTGGAACATCCGAAATATGTCATCAAATCTCACGATGATCTTGTCTGCATTGCCTTCAGCGACAAATCCCACCGTAGATGTCACCTTTGCGACCAAAACCGGCAGTGTTGGATTTTTCTCCTTTAGAAGCGTCTCCTCCATATATTGAACACCATCATGGACACTATGCATATCACTAGTCAAAAAGGAGGCCAACCTCGGCGGAAGCATCGGTTTGCCCAACTCATGGATCTGATGCCAGTCGTGTATGGGTATCCTGTCCAATACCCGTTCTGCCGACGGCTTAGACTTAGTCCCCTCCACCGGTTGGCTCATGGAGGCAACAGCAGAAATCTTCTTAATTCTTTTTCGTGTCGTCTTCTTAGGCTCCTTCTGAAATACATTTGCTACCGCCTCTTTAAGGGCGTCCTGGCTGAGGCCAACTTGCTCGTGGGCTGCCGGTTCTTGAGAAGAGAAAAGACGCTTCGTGCATCGATATTTATCTGCTTCCTCTGCTGGCAAGAGAAGTTCATCAAGATCATCCAAGCCGGCCCCATCGTAAGGATCGTCGACGAGGTAGTCATTAGGGTCCTCATCTTCAGCATTGTCGTCGTCGTGTCGCACGAACTTTGCAGGTGAGAAATCCTTGTGTTGGCTTGGGTGCCCCGACCCCTCGACTGGTGTTGGAGTGTTGACAAGAGTAGTTTCCAAACGAATTAGTGATTTTGGCCATGTCAATGGCCAAACCAAGCACTTCTCCAGGTTTAACTCGTTTTCGGCTGCGGGAGTTGGTTCGGAGGATCGAGAGCACCGCAACCGGGGAGCACCCGACGCAATGTCACTCTGAACACGTCGTTGGGCATACGCACGACGTGGGACACGCGATTGAGAGGTGTGACGATCTTTCCTTTAGCCATGTCCTTTAACTTGCCTTTCACACGGAGGAGCGATGTGCATCCCGTCTCGTCGGCCTGCGAAACATCGCGCGATCGTCGTTAGAGATTGAGACCGTCACGAATGAAGTCATAATATATAATTAAGTTGTGGACGCTGAATTACCTCAAGGGAATTGAGCTCGGCCAAGGGCGATGGACCGCTTAGGGTCGTCGGCGGCGTTGCAGAGACGTGGCGGGGCGGCGACGGATCTTCGCGAGCACGCTCAGGGTTGGCGGCCTCGTTCTGCGCAATAGGCGCCACAATGGGGGCCTTGTTCTGCACAACAGGCGCCACGATGGGGCTATATTGATCATGGGAGGAGGCCCTTGTTGACCGCTCTCCATCCAAAACCCGAAGGACTGAGCGACAGACGCACATATGCTAGAAAGGAGCGTGTTGACCCTCTCGTTCACAAGTTGGTCTGTCGTTTTCTCTGGCACCTGGTTCCGCTCCTTTCTCTTCTCCTTAGTGTCTGGGTAGTAGTGCGCATGCCGATGACCCTTTCCGAGGCCATGCACATGGCCACGATGCGGCTTCTTGTCTATGGCCACTCCCTTCATCGCGTTAAGCGAACGAATAAAAGGGGTGTCATACGGGTCGTTGTTCGTCGTCGCCGAGGACCCCGCGTCAGACTGAGAAAGACGTTCTTTTTCTTCTTCCTCAAGATATTTCTTCTCGAAATATTTGAACTTCTTGTTCAACATAAGATCGCCGGGTTTTTGGGGATCTTCCCTATAATGGGCCCTCACAAAATTTCTCACCCGCGGGTCGGGAATCTTGTCATACGGGTTCGGCCCTTTCCTCTTCGCATCCTGCTTAGCCCAAATTTTCTGCTTCCCAAGGTAACCCCGGCTTCCGAGATTGTGCGGACCAATGTTCTTCTCTCGGAAATCTTTTCCCTATTTCCTCAGCTTCTGTCTTTCCGGTTTGAGTTCGTTGACCTTGAATGTGGTCAAGTCTTCCTCTGAAATGGAGGGCCACATTTTATGGATGTCATCGAAAACCTTACCCGCATCAACCATGTCTCGCAAACTAGATCTCCAAGTCGTAAACGCCTTAGTGAACTTTCCGAGTGCTAACGAGTTGACCAGATTGCTCTTCAGGTCCTGGTTGTCGTAAGGATCCGGGAACTTGTACCGTGTGTGCAGCTTCTCAATGAGCAGGGCGGCCATAGCCGTGTTTTCTTTATCTCTGAGATGGCCCGTATTAACATTGCCAAAGTCTCGAGCAATGCAGCCTATCTGGTTTCCATACCCCTTAGCGTACTCCTCCGGCTCGACAGGAGCACCGCTTTTGGGGTCCACTACCGTGAACTCTTGCCGGACGGTGACGAGCAGGTTTGGTCGTCTATCTTTGCGCTTACGCGTCGCCGAGCTACCGGAGGTGGTATCCCTGGTGCCACTGCCGGTTTGACCTTCTCCAGCCGATGTATCGATGCGCGCCTCTTGATGAATGGTTTCCTCCATCTCGTCATCTGCACCGTCCTGCGTCTCCGGCTCCGGTCCCAGAACTAGGGTTTCTCCTCCGGCGCCAAGCATAGAGAGCCACGCATCGTCGTCCCCGCGTCCGGTCCCAGAACCACCCGCCTCCTCGTTGTGAGCCATATCTAAGGAGAGAAAAGCCGAAACTAGTTCAACAAATCCTAAAATTTAAGATATATACTCACGAGTCCAAATTTCCTAGGCAATCTAATATATGATATTTTTAGCAAAAGTAATGCCAAAATTCACGGAAAATTTTGGCATGACCTTTGCTAAAAAATATCACATATGGAGTACCCAAAGTTGCCGGAACGGAAATTAACGTGCATTCCGGCAATTAAGGGCCTCACGTGGGTACCTGCACATAAAGATCCCACCCCGTATCCCCATATCCCAACGATCAACCATTCATTCGACATCCACATGAAGGTGGGCCCACACATACGCATACACCTCTACACCATCACCGTCGACACCGCCGCATCATCCACCACCCATATCACATCATCCACCCACCACCACATGCACATAATCAAAATTCACCGTCGACACCACCGCGTCAAGTACCATCCACCACCATCCACCACATACAACATCCATCCACCATCCACTACACATGACATCCATCCATCCACCAAATCAACATATTCAAAAAAACAACAATAATTTTTTGTCTCTTTGAGGCAATTCATCGAACACTTGGTGTGCACGGGCCGAGAACATGGGGCGAGAGTCAGAGAGGAGGGATACCTGCAGAGGAGAGGGAGTAGGGGGGCTGCAGGGAGTGGCGGCGGAGCAGTCGCCAGCCGCCGGAGCAGTGGCCAGAGAGGAGGTAGCAGGGGGCGGGAGGAGTAGTGCGGGGAGGGGCAGGGCGCGCGCGTAGGGGGAGAAGGAGGGGCGCAGCATGGGCCAGGGGCGGTGTAGGGCGCGGTTGGCGGCGCCGGTGATCGTCGGAGAGTGGAGGGCATGGTGGGCGTCGCGGTGATCGTCGGAGAGAGGAGGGAGGCGCTCAGGTTCGAAAAACCGCTAAGTACCCACGCGCAGCGCTTTGTTCTGTGTAGGGAGAGGGAGGGCAAGGGGCCCGCGTGTAAGTGACAGATAGTAACACTTACCGCTGGCGAACAGACCCGCTGGTTCGCCAACGCTATGTTACCGCTGGCGAACACGGGCTGTCGCCCCGCGGTAACATAACGGTGGCGAACCAGCGGGTTTGTTCACCAGCGCTATACTTTTTCTTCTTTTCATATTTCTATAGTTTATTAATTATATGTTTCAAATAATATATGTGCATTTAAATAATACACATTTTAAAATGTTTTATTTGAAAATACATGCATATGTGTGCATTTAAAATAATACAGATTTTCAAATGTTTTATTTTGTTTTCGATTATTTTCTTCATGTTTTCTCTTGTTTTCCATTATTTTCTTTATGTTTTCTCTTATTTCCTTTATGTTTTCTATTGTTTTCTCTTATTTACTTTATGTTTTCTATTGTTTTCTCTTATTTCTTTTATGTTTTCTATTGTTTTCTTTTTGTTTTCTTTATGTCTTCGAAGTTGTTACACGTATAATAACTCCATGCATTTCAAATACAGAACAAAGAGATACATTAAATTTATAATAAGTGCACATCACATGAGTTGATCCATATATACATATATAGTTTCTCAGCGTTTGATCTTTTTGCCTTTTTTGGTCGCAGTTGCATAATTTAGCCCCACATCATGACTTCTTCTTTTGAATGGAAGACCTTGCCTAGGTAGCGTAGTTCTGCTTCTTCTTGTGGTGTATGTTGCGTGACTATCATCATCTTTTTCTTCTTGATCATCGTCAATATTTGGGTCGCCGAACGTGTCGAACTCGTCCTGGTCAACGACTCCATCCATTCCGATGATATTTCTTTTCCTTCTCCTCACGTCAACAAGGCTAGGCCTTGAGGGGTCTGTTATGAAGAAGCATTGTGACACATTCTTAGCCAATACCCATGGCTCATTTTGCGCTGTGACGTTTGCGCTTGATGAAGTGCCGGCTTCGGGAATAACCATGGTGGTAAAGTATTGGTTTTATGACACGTGTTGCCCTCTGGAAGGATATCGTGTCAGTATTGCAGGCTTGCATTGATGCTTATGTCGCTCCATTTGTATCTCGCCTTCATCTGCAGAACATCGAGCTCGACTCTCAGGCGGGACTCTCCCGGACCGCAACCTGGATACAACGGTGTCTTCGAGTCTATCTCTAGTTGCGCCAGCTTAGATTGCTCTCTAGCAGCAGATCTCGAGTTAGTCGTCTTTCTCAAAAGCAGTTCTTTGAGATGAGGGTCACGCACAACTTCCGTTAGAGGTGTCCCCATGTCCTTGTCTTCTTCCACGTCTTGTTCAGCATCTTCTCCATGATCATGTGCAGGATCATGAGGCTCTTGGTCCTGTTGTTCTTGCCGATCGTTGTTATTGTCCTGTTGCACATCATTTCCTTCCACCGCTCCATGGACTTCATCATCTTCATCATCACTTATACACTGACTGTTGTGCCCATCCATGAAACCATACATGAGGAGGTGACTGAACAAATCTCCGGTAAAGGGGTTGAGCAAGCCCCCTAGTTTGCACTTTCGACATGGACATCGTATCTCCTTGCGGCCATTTTGTAACACGTCTTCTGTCGCATGTCTCAAGTAACTATTCACGACAAGTTCACTCATAACGACAACCATTATTTGTCGCCTGCACGAGCGCGCCAAGATAATATTAGAACTTTCTACAACGGCATGACCTTTCTACAAATTGGAGGTTAGAGGAGTGCCAAACTTTGCCGACAAGTTCATCTTCATCATCACTTATATATATCGATATTCACGAAAAAAAACGGCATGACCTTTCTACAAATTGGAGGTTAGAGGAGTGCCAAACTTTGCCGAGACGGAAATGAATCAACATTCCAGCAATAGTGACAACTCATTTTCATATCCAAAATTTCACTTCATGTCGTATTCACGAAAAAATTCGGCATGACCTTCCTACAAATAGGAGGTTATTAGGGAGTGCCAAACTTTGACGTTTCATTCCAAAAATTGCACACATTTAGCGTCTCCATGTCACGACCATATTGAATCCGGTGAAATTTCACACATATATTGCATATCGCGTGTATCTAGACAAAATTCATACAAACTCATTTAATTATATATAATATCCGAAGAATTTTGGAGCTTTGGAGAGGGAGGGGGTAATTCTAAATCTAGATGCCTAGGAAGAGAAAACTTTGGGTAGAAAGAGTGTTGAGAGGGGAGATAAACCTAGATCTACCGACTAAAATAGTTTTGGTTGGTTGAAAAGACAGAAGGAGATAGTGAAAATTGGCATGAGTTTGAGATAGAGAGAGGAGGGGGGATAAGGGTAAGGTTGAGAAGAGAGTGAGGAGAGGGAAAGTGGCTGGTGGGTGTGCTCACACTTATGACATTTCTGCCAGGTTACCGCTGGCTGGTTCGTCAGCGCTAACCTGTGGGCCAAGCGCGCACGTTAGCGCTGGCGAACCAGTCAGCTTGTTCGCCAGCAGTAGTGGAAGTAGCTCTGGCGAACAGGGGAGGGCGTCCGCCAGCGGTACTGGCAGCTGCGCACGCAGGCGGGCCCACACTTACTGCTGGCGAACAAATTGGCACGTTACAGATATATGTGTTCGCCAGCGGTAATAGCGCTGGCGAACCTGGAAATCTGTTCACCAGCAATAAAGTGGTGGCTATAAGCAGTTTCCTACTAGTGAAATTCTCATAATTATATGTCTGGGTGCCTCTATGCGATAAGCATTCACCGTTTACTACACACTCTATTTGAGAATCACCTTTTTTAAACGAGGCAAAATACTTGCCTTTTTCATTGATTAATATGATAGTGAAAGGTTTTACATGCCGAAGCCCAAATTCCTCCTATGACGCAAAATTGCACTAAAGGAAACAAACCAAAACACATAATGGAATTACTCTCGCTAAATAAAATTCATCAAGCATATAGCGCGGGCCAAGACCCACATCATTGCCTCTTCCTTAACATTTTTTTAGATTTACCTTTGATCAACAAAGCATAGACGCATCGAGAGTGTTTTGTCAAAAAAAAAGCACCAATACTTTCATATATGTTTCACTTTTGGTGATTTTTTTGTGAATTTTTTATTGGAATCTGTATGAAACCTAAGTAAAACATTTATAGAACCTCTCTGAGGAGGGGTGTGGGTTGATTTTTGAAAAAAAAAAAGTCTGTATGCAAAACTGTCGGAAATCAACATATTTAAGGTGTAGTGTGGGTTGATTTCGTAAAATAGAAAGGTCTAGATGCAAAACTTCAAGGAAGCCAAAAGTAGCACAAATTTAGAACTATGGATGGTGGCGATAGTATCGGGACATCAGAGGTGTTGTATTATCGTTGTTTTAGGGTAAGCATATTAAATAAACAAATTATATTTTGGATCGGAGTTAGTAGCTTTTAATTATAGATATTATGTTTGTGGTAGAATCGCTAACGTGATACTAGAAACTTACTTTTAATATAAAAGAAACTATTAAGTCAAAATTTGGACGTTTAATTTTTATTTGCTTAAAGGCAACGTTCAAAGTAGAATATTTGTTTCTAGTAGGGAGCGAATAACGAGTCGTCAGAGGGGCTTGAGACAAAGCGACCTCTTGTCGCCTCAATTGTTCGTTCTAGTAACCAACATACTGAATAAGCCCCTAGCAAAGGCCGCAAATCTGGGAATTCGTAGGAGGGTGGCTCTCCAAGATCTGGTCATGATAGGCGCGTTGTACGTTGACGATGTGATCATCTTTTTCCATCCGGAGGAGATGGAGCTGCATACGACTCATAGAATCCTTGCGCTATGTAGGCATGCTTCAGACCTACACACTAACATCGCGAAAATGTTCAGTCCCCCCTACAGGGTGTGGGGAAGAGAGCACGACTGCTGCGGCAACGATCATCGGATGTCAAATGGCCCCCTTCCCGGTCAAATACCTTGGCATTCCGCTTGGGTTACGGAAACTACCTGGGGAGGCCCTCGAGCACCTAGTGGACCGGCTAGTTAACCAATTGTCCAGGTTGATGGCGGCTACGATGCCAAAGGCTGGGAGACTTGCGCTGGTTAAGGCAGTACTAGCCGCAATCCAGCCCACTAACTTATGGTGTTGAGGGTAAACAAGAGAACTTTGAAAAACATGGAGAATATCCTTAGGGGGTTTCTATGGTTTGGAAGGATTGAGGCTAAGAGTGGACACTACCATGTTAACTGGTCCAAAGTGTGTCCTCCATGCGGCTGGGAGGTTTGGGAATATTGGACTTCATCCGAACACCGGTCATTCTCTATGTCCGCTTGCTTTGGAAGATGCGCACGGACCCAATGCGACCACGATAGAGACTTGACATGCATTTCTCGAGAGAGGAACGACGGATTTTCCATGCATCCACTGAAATGACCTCGGGGAACAGTTCCACCACATTTTCCATGCATCCACTAAATCATTGGAGGACATAGAGCCAAATAGTTTTGCGCCTATCTCCAAGAGAACCACGAAACGCCAAACAATTAGAAGGGAGAATGTGGAGCGCTGGTGGATCACAGACATCTCGGGAGATTTGAGTTGACTCGCTCTCTGGCATTATGTTAAAACTTGGATCGTCCTACAAGGGGTGCAATTATCTAAAATTCCGTACAAGTTGAAATGGTGATGGGCACCTGATGTCCAATTTTTCTCCAAATCTTTCTACGATGTGATGTTTCATGGAGCGATCTAATCGAGATCTTGGATGTTAAATTGGAAATCATGGGCACCGCCTAGGGTGAAGTTCTTCGTCTTGCTCGTATGCAAAGTTGTTAGAATCGTGATTATGAATCGGATCGGAACCTTTATGGTAGGATCGCAAATAGAAGAACCACAACTTTCAGAATGTGCTGGATGAGAGAGAGATTGGCACGCAGAGGGCTACCACATCCTGCATATTGCCCTTTGTGCGACTAGTCGGTAGAAACGATGGCACATCTACTCACAGGGTGCTCTTTCTCTAGGTCATTGTCGTATGAAGGTCTATCCTGATCCAATCGACTGCGAGACGCCGGTTGTAGAACACAATTTCGTGGATGGATGGTCGTTGGTCCTGCATTCCAACCCCACATGTTACGCAAGGGCAGCTCGTCGACGATCATGCTAACAACATGGTGGATTGGAAAAAAAGGCAAAAGCAATCGTATTCGATAATGCAAGTCTCTCGGTTGGCGGTTTGCTGGAAACCATCAAGAACGAAGCTCAATGCTGGGTGAGCGCGGGTACGAGCCCTTAGGCTATTGCTCACCTTATTTGGTTTAGCTGGGTGGAGTTATATGGTGCAGGATCACCTCCTTATAGGTCTGTATATAAAAATTCTCTTTCTATTAATGCATCAAAATGCAAAGCTTTTTTGTTTTAGCAAAAAAAATAACGAGTTGTCAGTCTGTGTGAGAATTTTCATCAATTTTGAAGCTACGTGACTCTAATTTTCAGCAAGCATTGTATCAACCGTGTCTCTGTGTGCGAGAGAGAATATATGTGTCGTCCTCGGTGTTTCCAAAAAAAGATATAGACCTACTCCCACCCTCCACCAATAAGTGTATATCTAGGTTTTTTGCTTGGTCAAATATTTTTAAATTTGACAAACTTTATAGAAAATCGTAGCAATATATATGACATCAAATTGGTATTTTTGAAATTTTCATATCAAGACGAATGTAGTGATACTAATTTGTTGCCATAAATGCTAGTATTTGCTTATAAAAAAAGAGATAAAATTTAATAAGTTTGACTATGGAGAAAGGTTAAACGTATAATTATTTGCGGACGGAGGAATTACATGGGTACGTGGGTGGCCTGGCAATAGTACAAATGGGTGCAATCTAATCCTGGATTAAAGGTTTATCTGCTTGCATATCAAATCACTTTCTTAATTATTGCTCTTCCTTGTGATTAGTCAGTGACGTGCTGCACTCGCAAAGTCAAATAAAAGGCTGGGGGTGACGCGTGAACAGCCAAATGGAGAATGCCAGGAGCGTTAGTGGGACCCACGTTGCTGTCAAGGGCATGACTTGCTCCCCTTCATGCTACGTGGTTGGATCAGGAGCCAACAAGAAAGCAAGAGTATAATATAAAAGCGGATGAAATAATCAAGGCAAGTCAGCGCCAGATTGATAGGTGCTACAAAGTGCTGCCACCAAAATCCGGGACAAAAACTTAGGCTGCCGGGAGATGCTTGATTTGTTTCTCCATCGTTGAAATGTGGGTTAAGAAGAGTTGAAGTTTAATACGAGAAGGATTGCATGAGAGGTAAGTGTTTTCTTTGATAAATGAAATATATTAACATCACGGGATACCAATTACCTCCGGTCTCAAAAACAACGTAATGTCATCACATTAAGAGTACACACAACACCAAAAATCTTACAAAAAAGATCGGTGACTCGTAGCACCAGAAACAACCGCCATCGATGACAACACGTAATCCGCGGAAGTGGTCTTCCAATAGCGACGTCTTCGGGAGAATACAGTGCACACATGTCATCATCGTGCAATTAAGCTACCAAGTCAGACCATGGCCCCAAAGAAGCCTGAGTAACAGAACATTCTAAAGTAAATTTTGAATTAGTAATAGAAAACTCAAAATTAGCAAGGACTAGATGGTTTGACATTCTACTTTATCGCAACAGTAACAGGAGATGCTCTAAAAAATTTAGCTCGTTGCTCGAAAATCACCAGCAACACATAAAACGGTCTACTCTTACGCAGAAGCAAGCTATAGCCAACCAAACTTGTTATGTTGTTCTCCCTGAACTCGTTGGCTGTTCAGTGACGATTACTACATCTGTTCTGCAAAAGAAGCTATAGAAATTTAGTTAAAAAATCAACGTAAAATAAGTTAGACCAACTGTATAGACAAACATATGAACATTAAGGTACCAAATCAATATCAATAGACACACCATAAAATACATTTTTATAGTATATTTATCAAATCTTGCGAATGTTCATGTTTTGTCAATAAAATTGCTCAAAATTATACTCCTTCCGTTTAATAATATAAACTTTTGTAGCAAGCTAAACTAGCTTGCTAAAAATACTTACGTTGTGAAGCGGAGAGAGTAATATATTGACTTTGACTAAAAATATAGCCTTTATTTAACTGTGCATGCACACTCAATCTGTGATGGCGGCTAAGAGATACAACTCACCAAACATCCAAAGGGTAAATATGTTGACAAGCATTGCGCATAGAGAAACAAAGCCAAATGCCGTATCCCCAGATGCAAGGCTAGGATCGAGGGATTCATTCCTTGCACTACTCTCACAAGTCATACATGAATGAAACCATGTCATTTTTTCCTCAACAATTACGTTTCTGCCAAATGGATTAAATTCGCACGAATGAACCAAAAAAAAAAGGTAGCAGTAGCTGCCTGTGAACACACGTTATATTAGTTAACGAATTTTCTATTCTGCGAACGTTCTAAAACTGGCGTTACGTCAGAAACTGAAGCAAGTCAACTAGCTCGTTGAAGTCGGCAACGCGTTCAAGCATGCATGATTGGTCATCCAGACGTTACTATGTAACCACCAAACTGTGAGTTGTGACAGATTGGTTTTGTTTATCTTGATGTTGCCTTAATGTCTACAGACAGAAGCATGTCGCGGTGTGCTAATTGTACATTGGCTAGGGCACATTATGTACAGTAACACTACAGATGGGAGGACAGATGCATGGAAGCAAACTACCGGACTTTTTTAGTTAAAAGGTAACTTTATTACCCGACTTTGAATTAACAAATCCCAGAGATTCACGCATGGTTCATACAATGCTGAGGCACTACAGCTTAGCCAAATTAAAAGAGCAACAGGGAATTAAATCAACTAAGAGGCGCAACTCCAGTCTGCCGTGACGGACGGCACGACGCATGCACCTCTTTGAGCTTGTCGATCAACCATCTAGCGCCCCCCCGGTCCAGCGGCCTGAGAAGCAGAAGCCACGCCTGTAAGAAGAGCATAGATTTAAACGTTATCTCAGCAGGGTGGTTAATGCACTTCTTTTCAATGGTGAGTTTATTGTGCACGTTCCAGAGCGCCCATGATTGCGCTAAGAAGAGGATCCAAATCAGTCTTCGGGCCCTCCCGGCGACTGTGGACAACAAAGCATAAAATTGTGCAAAGTTGGAGGGGTTCCAATCCCTTCCCAGCACTTGGCGAAGAACCGCCCAAACAAAAGTTTCCACGGAGCAAGAGAAGAAGATATGCGCGGCGTTTTCAGGTTGGCCACAGAGCGCACACGAATCATCCGACGGCCCCTGCTTAGAGGCAAGTTGTGCGCCCGAGGGCAAGCGATCTAGGATGAGCTGCCACGAGAACACCTTAATTTTCAGAGGGATCTTGGCCTTCCAAACGTCTCGGAAGTGTGCCACAGACGCCCCTCTCGAGAGCGCACTATACATAGAGCCTACCGAAAACTTGCCCGAAGGATCAAGGGTCCAAGACACCTTGTCATACGCCTCTGAGATGTTGATTGCTGCTAAGGTACCATCGAGTTGAGCCCATTGGAGCGCTCCCTCCGCGTCCAAGGACCTACGGAACCTACACCCCTCGAACACCGCTGTAGCCGCCAAGATGTGAGCATCCTCGCAAATGCTAAAGAGGAGTGGGAAGCTGTCTTTTAGGGGGCCCTCCCCCTGCCACCAATCCAGCCAAAACATCGTGCGTTGTCCATTGCCCACCTCGTGCTTCGCCCCTAACTTGAAGAGGTGTTTGATCTTGTGCAAACTCCTCCAAAATTCCGAACTGCCCCGGTCCGAACAGACAAAAATATCTCCCGAGGGAGTGTATTTGGCGCGGATGATGGACGCCCAAATCGAATCGTCGGGCGAGTAAAGTTTCCAAATCCACTTCAGTAACAGAGCCTTATTCATGTTCCTGGTATTAATAATGCCGAGCCCCCCGTTATCCCTGGGGGCGACACACGGCCGGCCAGTTCACCATATGATATTTACGCTTAGGGCCAGCTCCTTCCCAAAAGAACTTGGCCCTGTGAGAGTCAAACTGGGCATGGACCCCTTCGAGGAGAAGAAAGAGGCCCATGGCATACGTAGGAAGGCTCGCAAGACAGGAGTTGGAAAGGATGAGTCTGCCCCCCAAAGAAAGGAACCGTCCGATCCAGGGCTCGACTCTGTCCGCAAGCTTTTGCACCAAGAAGGACCATTGATCAATGGTGAGTTTCCTATCAGCGATTGGAAGGCCCAGATAAAGGAACGACAGCGTACCCAGCTTGCAGTTCAATTGTCTGGCCACCACAACCTGGGCCTCAAGAGGTTGGTTGAAGACGAAAACCTCGCTCTTGTGGTAGTTGATCTTGAGCCCCGACATCTCCTCGAAGCACATAAGGAGAAATTTCAGATGGGCGATCCTCTGGGATGAGTTCTGAATCAAGATTATAGTATCATCCGCGTATTGGAGGTGAGAGATGCCCCCAGGAACGAGATGAGGGACCACTCCACTAATGTGACCAGCGGCGCAAGCAGCCAAAAGAATGGCAGAGAGCCCCTCCACCACATAGTTGAAGAGAAGAGGAGAGAGTGGGTCCCCCTGGCGCACTCCGCGACGGTTACAGAAGAAAGGCCCCATTTCCCCGTTGATAGAAATTGCCGTCTGCCCGCCAGACACAAGCTGCGAGACCCTATGAACAAAACCTGCGTCGAAACCCTTCCTCCGAAGGACCTCCAGCAAGAAATTCCAGTTAACCCTGTCATACGCTTTCTCGAAATCGAGTTTAAGTAAAATGCCCCCTAGCTTTTTACTCTTAATTTCGTGGACAATTTCGTGAAGGGCCAGCGCTCCCTCAAGAATGAAACGCCCCTTGATAAAGGCCGTTTGGTTCGGGCTGATGGTACGATTAGCTATAGGGTCAAGGCGAGAGGCCACGACTTCGGAAACAATCTTGAAGATAACGTTGATGAGGGCACTAGGACGGAACTGCGAGATCTTATCCGCGCCCTGAGTCTTTGGGATCAGCGAGAGAACCCCGAAGTTGAGCCGCGAGATGTCAATCCTCCCTAGGATGAAATCGTTAAGGATGTGGAGGGTGCCGTGCTTAACCAGTGGCCAACACCTCTTGAAGAAGGCGACCGTGAAACCATCCGGCCCCAGAGTGGTTTCAGTTTTTAGATTCATGACAATCTCCTCGAGCTCTTGCTCGGTGAAGGTAATGGCCAGGGAGAGGTTCTCCTCATCCGAGACTTGGCCATGGGGTCCGCACGTGTTACGAGCTATACCACAACGCCTAGGCAGGGACGATCCCATAAGGTCCCTATAAAAGCCGTAAATGTGTTCTTGCAGCTCCAGCGGAGCAGTAATCACCCCGCTATCTGTCTTGAGGGCGTAAATGTTGCAACTCCGGAGCTTCCCATTAGCAACCGCTTGAAAATAAGCAGTGTTCGCACCCCCTGGAGCGCCCACCTAATTCTACCGCGTTGGCGCCAGTATTCCTCTTCCAGCTTGTAGATGTTGAGGAGCTGGTCTTCCAGGTGGTACCGAAAGGCCCACTCCTCGTCGTCAAGACCCGCGGAGTCTTCTTTAAGGTCAAGCTGCTGAATGCTATCGAGGAGAGTCGCCTTTTTAGCCCTCGCTTCCTTACCTAAGTTACGACTCTACCCCCGGAGTTTTTGTCTGAGACCACCACTCATGAACTGCCACCAGTCCAAAATATCCCTTCCCTGTACGACAGCGCTAAGCTTGTGCCAAGAAGACAACACCAGCTCCCTAAAGTCTGGGATATCGAACCACCCGGATTTCGAAAAAGAATCTGTTACTACGGATAGGGGACCCCTCCCCCGTGTCTAAGATAATAGGCGTGTGATCGGAGCCTAAACTAGTTTCCGCCACCACCGTGGTGAACGGAATCACAGAGTCCAACGCGATGGACATAAAAACCCTGTCCAAGACGCATCTGACGGGGTTGAGACACTTGTTGGTCCAAGTGTGCCGCGCCCCTGCGCGAGGGATCTCCCTCATACCCCAGGTCGCAATGTGAGCGTTGAAGAGATGAATGCGAGGCCACGAGACATTGGAGTTATTCTTATCTTCAGGTCGCCGAATAAGATTAAAGTCTCCCCCCATGATGATAGGATGGGAGAAACTGGACACCTTGGCAGAGATCTCATCCAGGAAGATCGAGGATCTGGAGTGGTCAGCCGGCCCATACACCCCTATGAACTCGAACTTCCTACCCGATGGGCGGTGGGACAGCAAAATGCTAATGAAAAACTGCCCCCGGTCCATGGACCCACGTCCAGAATGCTGTCTTTGACCCCTAGGAGCATTCCCCCTGAATGACCACTAGCCGGGAGCCAAATCCAGAAGAACTTTTCCCCACTCTCGAGGCTCCGGAGATCAAAGTCCATGAACTCACTTTTCATCGTTTCTTGGAAGCAAACCGCGTCAATGCGGTGGGATAGGAGGAATTCTTTAAGCAAGGTTCGCCGCCCCCTAACGGCGAAACTGCAGATGTTGAGAAAGAGGCAACGCATTAAGAAACCCCGGCTTTAGCCCGTGCTTGGCGGGTGTAGGGCTTCTTAGAAGGGGCCGACAATTTCATCGAGGCGCCCCTGCGCCTCGTAATCGGTCCACTGCAAGCTGGAGGTGGACAAGGCGCTTCTGGGAGAGGATCAGCTGTCGGTATGGACCCTTCCATCCCTTCAACCAGGTCCTTATGCACTGCGGGCTCACACAAACTGACAGGGGCGGACGCAGTCCCCTCGTCCACGACAGAGGAGGCGGCGACGGGCGGCGGCCTAGCCAGCTTCTCTCGAGCCAGGGCCAGTTCCGCTTGTGCCTTCTCAGCAGCACGAATGAACGACAGGGATTCAAGAGCAGTGCCCGCTTCGGGCAAAAAGACCACACAACTATCTCGCGCCACTGAAAGAAGATGCTTGTCCGAAAAGGAATCAAGAAGAGAGGAGGCGTACCTGCGGTGTTCAAGACACGAGGGGTCTTAGCGGTCGACGGGGCAGAGGGGCTCACCACCGCCTGCTTGGCCTTCCGCGCCATGGCCCGGTCCAGGACTGGTTCCTCCGTGGCGCCTTCCCCTCGGGCACTCTTGCGGATGGTGAGGACCGGAACTGCCTTGCTGCACGGCGCACGAGCAACAGAGGCCGACAGCGCCGGGATGACTCCTGGCACCAAGCTGGGAGCCGCGCCCGACTCGTCGGAGAAGTCAGGTTGCGGAAGGGATGCAAACGAGGCAGCCAGCACCCTTGCTGGTCTGTCCGCGTTTGATTTGTTGCAACGCTCGCGCTCCCGCATCAGGACATGATCTGCGGTCTTGGACGAAGGGGTAGGAGCGAGAACCTTGTCCGCGCCGAAAGGGTGGCCGGTGTCGAGTGGCAGAGAGGGGGAGGACGGTGGGTGACCATCCACCGAGATGGAGGAGCCTCCCTCCATCGCGCGAGGGCGGGGGGGGGGGGGGACACCGAGGCCCAAGAAGGAGGGGGCGGTGGTCTTCCGAGCCAGAAAAGACCCGTATTGGTCGATGGGGGGCCGACGCCGCCTTGTGCGTGGGAGAGAGCACCGCCGCTGACGACATGGAGCCATCCCCGCCCTTCCCACCCTTGGGATGAGCCGAGGGGGTCTTCTTCTTCTCTTTACTGCCGCGCCTCCAATTCTTCTCATTGTCAGTCTCCTCCTCCATCACCTACCCACCCGAGGAGGCGTCATCATCGTAGTCCTTCTTGGAGGGAGGGGGGCGGGGAGGCGGACGCAGCGGCATTCGGAGGCTTCTTCAACTCCACCCGAATTTTGAAGCCTTGCCCGTTAACAGTGAGCAGGAAGTGGTCGAGGACTTCCATACCTACCCGCACCCCTATCTTCATCCGGACCGGGCCGTCCTTGTCTTCTAGGGATGCCGCGTCCACCTCCACGGGCCACCCCACCGGGTGTGCCCCCATCAGCATGCGAGAGACCGTGCGGTAGGGGGGAAGCACATCAAACATCTTGTACCAGGCCTCGGAGAGCACCTCTGTTGCGTGTTCATCGATGGAACCGTCCATCACCAGCGCACGGGCCTTCGAGAGAGGGAGTCGCAGGCCACCCCCCCGGATAGCCATACGAAGGCTCTCCTTGGAAGGGAAAACAAGGGAGAAATCAGACTCCGAGAGCATCTTCACCTGCCATTGCCAATTCTCATCTACGAGTTCCTTGAACTCCGCCTCCACTTGATCTACAGAGAGCTCGGGCCCATCGATGAAAAGCGTAGCCGAGTTCGGCGGGGCCTGGACCATTTCTTCCGCGGGCACCTCTAGGCACATGAAACCCACACCGTCGCGACCAAATCCTGCCCAAAACACCTCGTTTCGGACCGCTCCCACCACGCACATGGCCGAAAGGTGGCCGGTGGATTTGCATTTCACACAAAAAGGAGCCCCCGTGCAGCCCGCCTGCAGGTGCCCCTGCTTGCCGCAGTTGTAGCATGTAACTTTGGAAAGGTCCAGCGGCGGTGGGAGGGCCCCAGCCTCCACGGCGGAGACCGCACCGGAGCCCGACGAATCCGCAGAAATCGGAGGAGGGGGCGGGCGCTGGTTAGATCTTGGGCCTCCCCGGCCGTACTCACGCCCTCGTGAGTACGGGTCCGCCGGAGGAAGCTGGCGGTTGCGGCCTTGGTCTTCGCGGCGGTCGCGGCCTTGGTCTTCGCGGCGGTCGCGGTCCCGCTGCTGACGGCGATTCTCCTCCTGCTCCCGCGCGAGGCGCGCGTTGAGCTCCCGCCTATCGCCTCCACCCGCAAACTCGTCGAAGGAGCGCTTCCGGCGCGGATCCTCGCGGCCAGCCATGGGGAAGGGTCGCGGAGAGGGAGGGGAACGGCGACGGCGGCGGCGAGAGGAGCGAGCGAGGTGGCGACGGATGTCTTCTACGTTTGCTGGAAACCCTAGAGTGGAGTCGCCTGAGCCCTTGGGGAACCAAGTCCACTTAAGTACCTGAGCGGCCTCCCAGGCCGGGCTGTTAGTGGGCCAACCATCGGCCGTAGCGCACGCTGGCCCGCCCACCAAAGCAGGTGACCACGCGTCAATGGAACGAGGCGAAACCCCTTGGTGGGTCGGGGCCACCGGCCCAGAGTCCACGGACCGCAGCCCGCACGCGGTCGTCGTCTCCCGCACGACCAGATCTGGATCTGGAGGTCGCGGTGGCGACAGTGGGATCTCCACCGCGGGGATCTTCACCACCCCGTTGCACGACGGCGCAGGCGAGGCCACCAGCCCCCCAAGATGCGCAGGCGGCGCCTCGGCCACGACCGGCGGCTCGCGCAGCGGGGGGAACTCCACCCACGAGGACAGAAGGGACGGCCCCCGCACGGGCACCGCCACCGGGCAGGCCACGCCAGTCACGCCCCCAGACCTCACCGGCGGCGTACCCAGGCTCGACGTTGCGCCCTGAGCCCTCGTGAGGAAATCACCCAGACAAGGCGCCGCCGGCCCCGCCCTCGGGGAAAGCAACCCTTCACTACCCGAGGAGTCCCACTCCTCGTCTCCGAGCTCGGCCAGCACCTCAAAGAAACCCGGCGACCCCACCCGAGGGGCTCCTTCGTCTCCGGCCGCGCGACGGAGCGCTCTCTGACTCCGGCGACTCGACGGGGACGGCCCGCCCAGGAAGTCGCTGCGCGCGTCGCGAGATCCCTTCATCCTTCCCCTGTGTTGTCTAATCTAAATGTGACCTCTCAGGCGATTTCATCATCAAGATTATTTTTCTATTCCAATAGGATAAACTACCGGACTTAGCCCTGACTCCTGAGTGCTTGATTAGTGCTTTAAGAATCGGAAAATGATCTTTGCTCTCTAGCTCTAGGGCCACCTCCCTTTTTTCAAAAAAGTTGAAAAATATTTAGAAGTGTCAAAAAAATATAAAATAATTTTTCGATGTAGTCCATGATGTAGCCTACACACATGAAAAATAATAACACGGAATTATTTGAATTATGGACTACCCAAAAAAAGATAAAATATTAAAAAATTGAAAATTAAACACTACATTATATATATGTATACTCCCTCCGTTCCTAAATATAAGATGTTCTACCTATTTCTCATGGTGACTAGATACACACTAATATGAGTGAACATGTATACTAAAAGTTGTCTAGATACATGTAGACATATATGAATGTGGAAAACGGCTAAAACATTTTATATTTAGAAACGGAGGGAGTATTTGTTATTTTTATGTAGCTTAAAATACTTAGTATTTCAAACTGAAATTTTGCATGTTATAGAACATATCATTAAGAACATTAAAATAATTAAATTTTAAAAAACTTTTAAATAAGATTTTTAATTTTTTAAGATGCAGGGAGCACTGAAGCTCGGGAGCACCAAATCTCCACTCTTTAGGAATGCACTTTCAGAAACGCGACTAGTTTGGCACAGACATGCACGGACTAAGTTTTTTTTTAGAAATGGCAGCGTCTGCCCCGGCCTCTGCATCAAAATGATGCACACAGCCTGGCTTTATTAAAGATAAAAATCCAGATTCAAATTCGGTTACAGTTTACGGATCACTCAAGGTGGCCACAAAGATCAGCCACTCGAAAATAAGCAAAAGTATATTATGCATCTATCCGTCTTGCGTTAAGCCACCCACCCCGGCTGTAGATAGCCCGCACGACCCCTAGCAGCCGGGTACAGCCTGAATCCATAAGTCCTCGCTGATCGACAGGGAGAAGGAAGGACCATGTCTGTAAGGAATATACCGCCTTGTTTACAACCTGCAAAAAGTGAACATTGCTTCGTTTGTTAAAAATAACATCATTACGACAGTTCCAAATCTCCCACAGGAACGCCGCCACACCGACACGAATACGTGCCTTAGTTTTGTTATCAATGCCATTTAGCCAACTACCAAACATATGCGCAATATTAGTCGGAGGGTAAATGTTGAAAGTGAAGTGAACCAGACGCCAAATATCATGTGCAAAAGGACAAGAGATAAACAAATGCTCCACTGACTCATCTGTATCACAGAAAACACACTTTTTACAACCAATCCAATTCCTCTTTAACAAATTATCTTTGGTGAGCACTACTTTTCTATTCAGAAACCATAAGAAGATCTTAATTTTTAAAGGGACCTTTAATTTCCACAAGTATTTTCGCAAAAATCTTGTAGAACCATGGAGCAAATCAGCATAATACGATTTAACCGAAAACGATCCATCCATCGTTAATTTCCAACGGAAGGCGTCTATTTCGTTATTAAGAGAGACACCCATTAACCTCTCGACCAAGTGTAACCAAAGTCCTCTTCTGTCACCAAAAATAGTCCTCCTGAATCGAACATCCAGAGGATTGTGTGATAATACCTCAGCCACCGTGACATTTTTGTGAACCACTAGATTAAAGAGGGATGGGTATGATTGTGACAACGGTTCATCACCTAACCATGTATCCTCCCAGAACCTAATATTTTGTCCGTTCCCAAGCGTAAACTTACCCCGTGAAAAGAACTCGTGCTTCACCTTCATAATCCCTTTCCAGAACGGAGAATCTAACGGTTTTGCTACTACTTGAGATAACGTTTTATCCCCCAGATATTTGTTAGTTAATAACTCCTGCCAAACTCCCTCCTCATGCATCAACTTAAACAACCATTTGCTCAATAAACACATATTTTTTATTTCTAAAACCTCAATACCAAGACCACCCTGATCTTTTGGTCTACATACAATATTCCATTTCGTAAGGCGATATTTTCGTTTCTTGGTATCACTTTGCCAAAAGAATCTAGAGCGATAAAAATCAAGCCGCTTCCTGACCCCAATCGGTATTTCGAAAAACGAGAGAAGAAACATAGGTAAGCTCGTTAGGACAGAATTAATTAAGATGAGGCGGTCCCCATATGATAAAATTTTCCCAGCCCAAGAACTTAGTTTCCTCTCAAACCTATCCTCCACAGGTTTCCACTCCTTATTTAAAAGCTTTCTATAATGAATTGGGATACCAAGATATTTGAACGGTAAACTGCCAACCTCACAACCGAAAATATGACAGTAATCATCTTGTGCATTCTTTGCCTCCCCAAAACAAATAATCTCGCTCTTATGAAAGTTAATCTTAAGGCCCGATAATTGCTCAAACAACGCAAGAATGAGTTTCATATTTAAGGCCTTTTGTAAATCATGTTCAAGGAAAAGAATCGTATCATCCGCATACTGAAGGATTGAAACCCCGCCCTCGACAAGGTGTGGTATCAACCCTCCAACTTGGCCATCCTCCTTTGCACGATCAATTAAGATAGCCAACATATCGACGACAAGGTTAAACAGAATAGGAGAGAGAGGATCTCCTTGCCTTAAACCTTTTAGAGTTTGGAAGTAATGACCGATGTCATCATTCACCTTAATACCCACGCTTCCTCCTTGAACGAAGCGAGCCACCCATTCACACCAAACTGTGGAAAAACCTTTCATTCTTAACACTTGCTGTAGGAACGACCAGTTTACCTTATCATATGCCTTTTCAAAATCTATTTTAAACAGAACCCCGTCCATCTTTTTCCGTTGCAACTCATGAATTGTTTCGTGTAAGACAACCACACCCTCTAAAATATTTCGACCTGGTAAGAACGCAGATTGGGTTGGTCGGATAACTCTACTCGCAATCGATGTTACCCGATTAGTTCCTACTTTTGTGAACACTTTGAAACTAACATTTAATAAACAAATTGGCCGATATTGCTCAATACGACTCGCATCCTCTTTTTTTGGAAGCAACGTGATGACTCCAAAATTTAGCTTATAGAGAGGTAGGTTGCCCTCATAGAGCTGACGAAACATAGACATTAAGTCATCCTTGATGACAGTCCAAAATTTTTGATAAAACTCAGCAGGAAACCCGTCTGGTCCCGGAGCTTTATTTTTCTCCATCTGAGAAATAGCCTCGAATACTTCCTTTTCGGTAAAAGGAGATGTAAGAATACTATTTTCCTCAGGAGAAATCTGTGGCATGTCATCAGTCATCTCCTCGATCAAAGAAACATAGCTCGGTGCCGATGCGCCGAACAATTTCTTATAATATTCAGAGATGAAAACCCGCAAATTTGCCTCTCCTACAATCGTACCCTCGTCCTGTTCTAACTGAAAAATTCTCTTTTTCCTATGCTTTCCATTAGCGATAAGATGGAAATACCTCGTGTTGCTCCCACCCTCTTGGATATATTTAACTTTCGCTCTTTGAGCCCACTTAGACTCTTCATCGCGTTTTAGATTAGCCAAGCATTCGTCTGCTTCCTTCTTGGCAGCCCGTTCGGCCACCGAGAGCGGAATAGACTCAGCTTTGATATCTAGTTGATCGATCAGCAAAGTTAACTTTTCTTTTTGTTTCCTGTATTCACCACTCAGATTTTTTGCCCACCCACGTAAAAATTGACGCAAATGTCTAATCTTATTTTGCCATCTCTCAACTGGGTTATCGCCGAGATAGATCGATATCCATTCTCTTCGAACCAGTTCAAAGAAACCCTCCTGACGCATCCATGAGAGTTCAAATGAAAAATGACTTTTGTTGCCTACGTGTGCCTGGGCCCCAGAATCCAAAATAAGAGGCGTATGATCTGACCCCGTTCGGGTTAGAGCATGCACTGAGACGAGTGGATATTTCTGTTCCCATTCAATACTCGCAAGGAAGCGGTCTAATTTCTCATATGTCGGGTTGTCTCCCCATCTAGCCCAAGTAAATTGCCGTCCAGACAGACGCAACTCCTTCAAATCTAGGCTCTCAATAATCGCATTAAAAATAAAAGGCCATCTTGCATTAAAATTATCGTTACTCTTCTCTTCTTGCCGTCTAATAATATTAAAATCTCCTCCAACCAAAGTCGGTAATTTTTCGTGTTCACAAATACGAACCAATTCCGCCAGAAACTCTGGTTTCTTTGAGTCCTGTGCTGCCCCGTAAACGACCACAAAAGCCCATAAGAAACCATCCTCTTTAGTTTTAACATGGAATTTAGCGCAAAAATCTCCAGACACAACGGTTTGTGCCGTAAGATTGCATCATTGAAACCTATCAACATCCCCCCGGAACGACCATGAGGCGGAAGACAAAACCAAGTAAAACTTTTCCCGCCGGCAAGAAATTGCAAAAAATGAGTGGCAAACGTCGATCTACCAGTTTCAAGTAATGCAATAAAATCTAAATCATGCTCTCTAACGAACTCATTCACCGCCTGATGTTTGGCATGATCACCAAACCCATTACTATTCCAAATTAATCCTCTCATTTTACTTTTTAATTTTTTTAATCCTATCACTTCTTCTAGGCTTAGAGGAACAACCAACTAATTTCTTCCGGTTACGTTTAACCGTTTTCAAAGTAGTTAGAAGATCCGTACTATCCTCTATAGTGTCATCATCAAAGTCATCTAGGTCTTCACTCAAATTAGACGCATTTCTTATAACCAAACTAGTTTTAGACTCCAAAGCATCCTCTCCAATATTCTTATTAAGATAGGTAATAGATCTAATATGCTCCGACTCCAACATACCGGCGATAGAGGAACGAATTTGATCTTTGCTCTTACCCAAAGAAACCCCAAGTTTATCCGCTCTAGACTTAATTTCAGAATGCGAAAAGGACAGTAAAGACAATGTAGGAGCGGTAGAAGTACCTGCAACGAAGGCAAGCTCCTTCTTTTGCGCCAAAGCCATTGCCCGCTGCTCCTGGGGCATATCCGCGTCGGGCTTGGCTCGCAGCCTAGGACTGGAGAGTACCTCCATCTCCGCCGCGGTGATGCCCGCATAAGCCACGACGTCGGCCTCGGTAGGCCTGGCCGATCCTGGATGGGCCACGGCTAGCCCCAACCCGCCTGGTTGAGGCGAACCACGCCCAGCGCGAAGATCCGAGGCGGACAGCACATCACACAACCCGCCTGGTTGCGGTGAATGTGGTGCCACCCCGTCGAAAGCCCGGTCCAGGCACCTGGCCACCGGGACAGCTCCGCCACGCGTCGCATCAGTAGCAAGCCGTGGCGACGATTCGCCACGTGCCGGTCCCGCCACGCGGACCGCAGCCACCGCCGCAGAACCCCGACCATCTGCCACGGCCACACGTGTGGCCGACGCTGCCCTCGGTGACGCCAGCGCGCCGGTCGTCTGCCCCAGCTGGGACCCACCAGCCGCCACGCCCACAGCAGATGCCAACGCGGAGCCAGGTGGTGCCGGTGCACCCCCTTGTCCGACCATAGCATAAGAAGCAACCGCCGAGCCAGGAGGTTTCACCGCGGCAGAAGGTATCGTCGCGGCGTCATGCTGATGTGCCCGTCGCTGTCCGAGAGACCTAAGATGCCCATATGCGTCGTTAACTGAACGGGCCACCATCGGTGAGAAAACCACTCCGGGAGAGAAGGATTTTTTTGTTCCGACGTCTTCCACTTGCTTACCGGCAGCAGTAGACGGCCCATCGGAACCACTCTTTTCCTTCTCTTTAGACACCCCTTTATCTGCCGTATCATCATGTCCCTCCTTCATCGAATCAGCCCCATCAAAATCATTCTCATCAGAGTCTCCTTTATTTGAATCAATAGCCATCGGTGTCTCATCATCAGAATTAGGATCCTCCACAAAAAACTTAAGCTCATAGAATCCATCTCTAATAAAAACCGGCCATTCATCAGGAATTACCGTGTAATCCATACAACCCACCAAAATCCGAAGCACTCCATGCTTCCTAGTAAATTTCATGTCCACCTTTATTGTTTTGCCGAACAGTGAACCAAGACTCCAAAGCAACAAAAAATCACCCCTATGAGAAGCGGGGATATCAGACACTCTAATCCAAACCTCAGGCAGAGTCCATAGGGGCTTGGAGACAGCCGCCCAAACCTCGACCGTAATCACGCATGCACTGTTAGGAATATGACAAGCTCCGAAGACTATCATGCGATCAAGCTCACTCCTGGAAGGGAAAGAAACCTTGAACACATTATCTCCCACCTCGAGTACCTCCCACTTGAATTGCTCGGAAGGAACCAATCTCTGTAGCTGAGTGATGACCTCATCCACTGAAAGCGATCCTCCAGTGACTGTGAGCTTACCCAACCTCGCAGAATCGATCTTAGGCTTATAAGATTTAGTAACCACAGCCTCATAGAACATTAATCTCTCATCAAGAAAGCCATGTGTGATAACCTGCTGCTTCACAGCAGATAAAAGATGACACTCCTCAGGATCATGACCAGTACCCTCACAATAATCGCACACAACAACCGTACATTCAGCACTGAGATGCCCCGTCGCCGTTTGCAACGTTGATTGGACCCCATCTCCTCTGGCCACATAAGATGGTGCGCGCCTTGCAGCAAAATCAGCCCCGGTGACCGGGAGTATCACCGGCCCCGGCTTTCGAACAGCAGCAGTAACAGCAGACGCACTCGGTAGCGCGTGTGTTGCTGCAGCATTCTGCACCACGGCAGCTGCCGGTGCTGCAGCCGGTGTTGCAGCCATTGCCGCAGGCTGCTGCACCGTCGGAGCCCCTTGGGCCCTAAGCGCCTCAGTGACCTGTCTGACCACGGCGGCCACGGTGTCCTCCCGGAGCTCACCGGAGGCCCCACCGGAATTTCCCACTGGCACCGGGCTCCGCCCCCTTCCACGCCCGCGGTAGGTGTTGCGCCCGCGAATGTAGCCACGACCACCATAGTTCGCACCATACGGCCGACGGAAGCGATCACCGCCGCCACCACCTCCGCCTTGGCCCTGGTTGAACCCAACTCCGGCGTTGAAACCGCCGAAGCCCGCAGCGTTCCCCGGCGGGAACTCGTTCCTCTGGTACTGCCCTTGCCCCACGCCGCCGCCGGGACCTCCTTGATAACCGAAACGGCCAGGGGCTCCACCGCGGTTGGGAAGACCGGCGTTGCCCCGAGCGTATCCCCGGCCATCACCGTAACCACCGCCGCCGCCGCCCCTTCCGTTGTATTGACCGGCGCCGCCACCCTGGTTCGCCATCGAGGGGAGAACCGGAGCAGAGATCGAGCGCGACGTGAACCCTACCCGAGCCGGTGCTCGATAGGGCCACGTGATACGATGCCGCAGTCGCGGGCCCGCATGACCCTGACAACGTTTGCGGTGCAGATCCCGATAAGGGCCCATATCGATTCGGTGAGAGCAGCCCGTTTGGCTTGCCGAAATCGACGGATCAGCGGACAGACCTGTACGTGATTTTGAAAATTGGAACCCGTTGATTCCGCTGGACAAGGTCACTGACGGCGACGGTTCGCCGGCGATGACATGTCGCAATCTTCCCCCGACGCGGCGGACGACGAACCACGGGCGGCCATCGTCAGCGCACTCGATCGAGTTGGAAAAGGACCTCGGATGAGGTCTATTCTTGTCCCGAGTTGGAAACACTTCGAACGTAGGCGAATCTTGAGATGTGCATACCTGCGGCGGAGAAACCCGCAGAAGTGCCGCCGCCCAGCGCTGCCGCGATATCTTCGACAGGCGCCTCTCCTTCCGCCTCTCCGTCAGGTCACGTGAGGACGCCGGCGATGGCGTCCCGCAGTAGTAACCGATAGGAGTAGGAGAGCGAGCCGATGGCTCCCCTTCGACGTCGCTGTCGTCCTCCCCGGCAGACGCCCAGAAGCAGCCGCGGATGGGGACGCCGGGGACGTGGAGATCACCGGAGTCGACGGAGGCGGAAGGGGGAGCCGGCGCGTCGCCGCGATCGGCGGGATCGCCACTACTGTCGCCCTGCATGCCTCTCTTGCCACTACTGTCGCCCTCTTATGTGTATTAGCTGGGTATGCCACTCTGTATGCACGGACTAAGTAAAAGTGACATACTATTCTAGAAAAAATATTGGCTGACTATGGCTTCCTCGTTAAGAGGACTGGCCGGTTTATGACTGGGTGTTCCCTTTCTCACAAAATCCAAAACCCACAAGGAGTATCTGGTGGCCACATCCATGCTCGCATCCAGAATTCCAGATATAGACGTCCTTGTTAACGTGACTGAGATAACAAACTTTATCTAATCTGAAAATACGATGTTTAATATGGCTAAGATAACGTGGACACGTCCTTTTTAGAGCAAACATTTTTTTTCTTTTTTTTTTGCGTGTGGATGCTAGAGCCGGCCTATACAACTGGGAATACGGTGTACTCACTCCGTCCGCGAATAAGTGTAGGTTTTTCTTTTTTGTCAGTCAAACTTATTAAATTTTGACTAAGTTTATTAGAAAATATACTACTCCCTCCGTCTCAAATTAATGGTCACAAAGATAGACAAAAGTGGATGTATATAATACTAAATTATGTCTAGATATATTCACTTTTGTCCATCTTGACAATTAATTTGAGACGGAGGGAGTAGCATTTATTACACCAAATTAGTATCAATAGATTTGTCTTGATATGAAATTTTAAAATACACCATTTATGTTATATAGGCTGTTACAATTTTTAACAAAGTGGGTCAAAATTTAAAAAGTTTGACTAACTATAGAAGTAGATGTACACTTATTGGAGGGAGTATGTACAGTACATGGCTTGTGTTTCAACGGAAAATACGATGTACATGCTGTGTCTCCCAAGATTAAAGAACAGCTGATTTGATAGGCCGGTAAACCCTAGGTTAACGTGAGCGAGACAGCAACCGCATGTGTCGATGTGTTAGCTAGCTTGCTTGGCTATCTGCCACTAGGAGGATAACGGGGGAAGTAATTAAGTTGGCGTAAAAACACAGAGAAAGAGAAGAAGAGATCGATGCGTGCAACTGCCAAAAGACATGAATCCGCCACGGCAACAAACGAGTGAATATTCAAGCTGCCGCGCGCAAGGTCAACTCCGCCACTCCAGCGAGGGGCGGTAGAAGATAAGGGGACACACGGTTACAGCTTTAAGCTAGCCTGCCGTCACATGGCTTCCAAGGTCAAGCGCAGGCAGTGCCCCCTGATGGTCTGAAATATCTCTTTCCATGATTAGAAATGGACACAACAGTAAATGACCAGTACATAGTACAATATTTATCTAATTTATTTCTATATAGTCAAAGCGAGCAAATAACGGCAAACGTTTCAAAAAAAATCATCTGTTCCAACACTTGTTAAGTTTAATTTGCATTACTTACAAAAGGAGCTAAAGCGAGAGCAAATACGTGACCCGCAATTCTCGCATGAATCATGTGCAGTATTTAGATAAGTATATCTGCACATGATATAATGTGAAGAACAATACAAAGTTCGTATCTGTATCTAATAGGCTATTCCAAAGATACACAAACCATTGAACTAATGCTAGTAGGACATTAGTAATTTTTTTAGAACCATTTTCGTATTTGCTTGTTGTTGTCGTTCCATAATGATTCTACAAAGTTTTGTACACCAATAATATTAATGAAGGATAGTCCAACTACTGTGTATCCCTGCAATTGTGTATACTGTATGGGCCAGGTAAATCTATACATAGGCTGGCTGGACGGATCCCCGGCAGGTTTCTCCAACCGCAGTTGAAAGGTACCTTGGTTTCACAAGGAATGGCTTACAAGGACAAGGAATGCAAACTTAGACCAGCCACACCGTTGGCCAAAAGCGATTCCTAACATCATTCGAACCGGTTCAACACACTATAGAGCATCGCTTCTGGTTGTCAGAGAAAAAAAGCGATTCAAGTTGTTGATTCGGTTCCTAGCTTTAGAATAGCATTTGTAGTCTGCCAGAACGAAGAAGAGTGAGAAAATCTACGTGGCTTGGAAGGAAAAGGACAGTAGAAAAGAGACTTTTTTTTACCGCAGTTGGGACCCAGTTTAGAGTGTGCATCGATTCCACACACTACAACAAAGACACAACGATTCCAAAAACTGACACAACTTCTTGCGAACCGGCGCAACAGTGTGCTTGGTCTTAGACATGGTCCTAGGCACCTTGGATTCGTTGTATGATAAGAGGTAGCCGACTTAGAAGGACGGACGTGGCCATGTATGTACACCTATTAAAAGAGGACCCAAGACGCACAATCCATCAAGCATCAGAGCCATATCAATCTAGAGGACTTCGCTCAGTTTCTCCCGCATACTCATGAAGTTTAACATTTTAGTCAATGGGTTCACCCTCTTGGACATCATTGTTTACCCGCACAAGTGGATCTAGCTCTCGTTAAAAGTCATGTCTCGGGCATCTTGTGATTTGAGCTTACCTCACTATTACATACCCCACCGTACACTTGCGGAGCTTTAAGATTTCATCCCTCGACATATAATTATACTTGTTGGATGATATCTGATGTCTATTGCATGTTACTACTCTTGTAGACTATGTTGGTTCTCCAAGCGCAGAGATTTATGGTAAAACAAGGTTTTGTAAATCTGTAATAAAAATGGCTGCAAACAAACAAGTAGTAAAACTGAAAGTAAACGGTGTTACAATGGTGGAAAACAAGCCATGCGGATCATACTTAAGTGGCAACTCTCAACAAAATTAACATAATTAAAAATATAATACTTTCTCTAACAACATGCATGAAAGCCATAGTTCGGAAACCGTTCCTCGTGAACCAAATAGGATGAGAATCGTGTAGGCCTACACAATCACACCTCAAAGTTCCCGTTCCCGTCAATGAACATCCCAACCCTGTCATTTTGAGCATCCAAAGATAGTACTAATAAACACCACAACCTATCTCTTGAATATTATCTTTCTAATCAATCTACATCACCCACACTATCACCTTGGCACTATAGAGATTATATTAAACACAAACATCAAGAAACCTCATGATTCCAATTCAATCCAAAAAAAGGTAAGAACAAGTTCATGGTAAGTATCCCTCTAATCCATAGTCCATAGAGTCACACACGACACCCGCACTGTCACCGTGGCACCGTTGAACAAAGGTGACTCTCGAGAATTATACTAGATAAAACCAATTTAGTACATCGGATCCATTACATAATAAAGGGAAAAAATCATAGATTCAACAATGATGACTGATACGTCCAAAACGTATCTCCTTCTCCGAACACTTTCACTATTGTTTGCCTCTAAACTTGTGAGTTTTGGATGCAATTAACACGGACTAACGCTGTTTTCAGCACAATTACCCTGGAGTCTTGTTTTTGTGCAGAAAAATCAACTTTTGGGAAATTGTCCAAAAAAGATCCCAATGACCTTATTTAACCCAAAGACCCCCGAAGCCAGAAGGAGACCCGGAGGGGGGCAAGGAGGGGGCCACACCACCCCTGGGCGCGCCCCCCTAGGCCACGCCACCTGGTTGTGTGGGCCCCCCAGGCACCCCGTCGGGCTCCCCTTTCGATTACTTATGCCCTCGTAACCCTAAAATATCAAGGGGTTTGTCATATTCCAGATAAACACATCAGAGCGTCGCCGCTACCTCGAAACTCAATTTGGGGATCAAAAGTTCATGTTCTGGCGCCCTGCCGGGACGAGGATTCGAAGGAGACCATCACCATCGTCACCGCCATCACTTCTCCACTAACCATCCACGATTCCCCCGTCATGTGTGAGTAATCTCCGCTGTAGGCTGAGAGGGATGGAAGGGATTGGATGATATCGTTCATGTAATGATGCCAGATTGTTAGGGCACAGTGCATAGTATCCATCGTTAGTGTTTTCTACCGATGTTGCAACTTGTTATGATTAATGCTTCTCACTAGGGCCCGAGTGCCATGATCTCAGATCTGAACATGTTATTGTTTCATGAGTATAATTATGTTTCTTGATCATACTTGCAAGTTGTTTACACACATTGTTGTCCGAAACCCGAGGCCCCAAAGTGACAGAAATTGAGACAACCGGAGGGGATGGTTGTGATGTGAGCATAACGTGTGTTCACGGAGTGTTAATGCTTTGCTCCGGTGCTTTATTAAAAGGAGCACCTTAATTACCAGTAGTTTCCCTTGAGGCCCCGCTGCAAACGGGCTGGTAGGACAAAAGATGTTGTGCAAGTTTCTCATTGCGAGCACATATGACTATATTGGAACACATGCCTTTGGTTTGCCTAGAACTTGGATGCTTTATTATTATTATCTGCAATGACCACGTTACTATTATATGAACTATCTTATCCATGCAACGCCCATTCATCAATTCCCCATACCTACAATATTTTAATCCTGGTGTTTCCCGCAATTGCTACTGTTGTTACTATTTTACTCTTGCTGTTATTTTACTACTACTGTTGCTATAAAACTGTTACCACTGATAAACTATTGCGTGCAAGTATACTTTCAGCTGCAGCTGAATTGACAACTCGGTTGTTAAGGATTATAAATATTCTTTGGCTCCCCTTGTGTCGAATCAATAAATTTGGGTTTTACTTCCCTAGAAGACTGGTGCGACCCCCTATACTTGTGGGTCATCAAGACTATTTTCTGGCGCCATTGCCGGGGAGCATAGCTTTATTTATTTTCTCACTTGAACATGATATTGTTCGCTGCAAGCCTTTCATCATGGGTAAGACTCGTGATAGAAAAGTTCCGATATTACCATCCATTACGAGAAGAGGTACAACTCTGAAGACCTTTGTTGCTCCTGATTCACCATCTGTTATGAGTAAGCTTCTTATACCACCACATGCTACACATATTGTTACTTCTGCTGAGTCTGGAAAATGCTTCAGATACTTTTGATGATGCTTCTACTGTGCTTGATGATACTGGTTCAGTAGGTCCTTTCCTAGATGCTACAATTGCTAGAGCTAAATAAATTAAAACACTGGAATTCCTGTTGAAAATGTTGGTACACCTGTTAATTCACCTGAGTCTATCGATGATCTTGATGAAACCTACATTGAACTTAATGATGATTTTATTAAAGAAGCTCAAGCTACTACTGGTGCAAGTGCTCTTAAGAGTCTTCTTGCAAGACATGCTGTTAAATATAAATCTCCTCGTGATGCTAAGTTTGCTACATCTCTCATACACATTAAAGATAAGGATTATGATTTATCTCTAGATTTATCTTATATATCTATTGTTGAGAAGGAACCTTTTTGTGGTACTGAAAGTAAAAGTGCTATGGATCATGTGAATGAGTTTTCATCTTTGGGTAGTTTATTTTCTGATGATACTAAGTTACATACTTACTTTGTTACCAAGATCTCCCCTTTCTCATTGAAAGATGAAGTTAAAACTTGGTTTAACAATTTTTCACCTAGATCTATTGATAGTCCTATGGGTTTGGTTAATGATTTCTTTCAAAAATATTTTCCTGATAGTGCTCAACATGCTGCTTTGCAGAATATCTTTAACTTTAAGAAAATTGAAGGATAGAAAATGCCTGAATTTTTGCAGGGTTTTGTTCTTTAATAAGAGCTAGCCCTGGCAATCCATTACCTAAAAATGAGCTCCTAGATATATTTTATAATGGACTAACTGTTGAATCTAGGATATACCTCGATAGTTGTGCTGGTTGTGTTTTAAGAAAAAGAACTCCAGAAGAAGCCGAGGAATTATTGACTAAAATAGCCAAAAATCATGATGATTGAACTATACCTGAGCCTACACCTACACCAGAGCCAACACCAATACCAACACACAAGAAGAGGGGAATGGTTGAATTAAATGATGAAGTGATGAGGGAAGCCAAGAAATCTCTTAAAGAGAGGTATTAAATCTGAAGATGTGAAGAATCTACCACCTATAGAAGAATTATGTAAGCCAATTACTCATCCATCAACAGTTGAGGTACACACTCTCCAATATTTTGATAATAGAGATATTCCCTAATCTAAACCACCTGATCAATTCTTAGATGAATTTGATAATTATGTTGTTAAGAAAGACAACTTTAATATGAGGATGCAAAATCATCTAATGGAAAAATCTAGAGCTATTGATAATTTGCATGGTATTATTGAGAGAACCTCTAATGATGTTATAATGCTTGTTAAACATTTTCATGCGGTTCAAACTCAAATCGATCAACTCACTAAAGTTAAAAAAAAATTGCTAGCTAATGCTTCGAGAAAAACATGTTTGTGAAATAATTACTAGAAGTGGCGTTTCTACTCAGGACCCCTTGTATCCTGAAGGACATCCTAAAAGAATTGAACAAGATTCTCAACAACCTAAAAAACAATAGTTTCCTTCTAAGAAAAAGAAGAAGAGACATAAAACTGTTGTAGAATCTCCTGAACCTGCTAAAGATCCTAATAGTATATCTATTTCTGATCCTAAAACTGAAAGTGGTAATGATAAAAGTGATGCTTCTGATAAAGAGGAAACTATAGCTGAACCTGAAAAGCAAACTAAAACTGCAAAGTATACTAAGGAGGATTTCATTGCTAATAAACATGGTAATGAAAGAGAACCTTGGGTACAAAAAGCAATGCCTTTTCCTAGTAAGAAACATAAATCGAAGGAGGAAGAACATTATAATAAATTCTATGAGTGGATGAAACCCTTGTTTTTGCAAATTCCTTTGAGTGATGTTATTAAACTGCCTCCTTATTCTAAATATATGAAAGATATTGTCTCTAACAAAAGGAATATTCCTAGTGAGGAAATTTCCACTATGCTTGCTAATTACTCTTTCAATGGCAAGGTTCCAAATCAACTTGGAGATCCTGGTATTCCCACTATTCCTTGTTCTACTAAAAATAATTATGTTAGAACTGCTTTATGTGACTTGGGAGCGGGAGTTAGGGTTATGCCTTTTTCTCTCTATAAGAGGCTCTCTCTGAAAATTGATACACACTGATATATCTTTGCAAATGGCTGATAAATCTACTACTATTCGTGTTGGTATATGTGAGAATGTTCATGTTTAAGTGGGTACTAATTGTTTGATATTAACTGACTTTGTTGTGTTGGAAATGCCTGAAGATGATAATATGTCTATTATTCTTTGGATCCCTTTCCTGAACACTACAGGGGTTGTTATTGATTGCAATCAAGGAAAAGTAACTTTTAATGTTAATGATAAATAGCACACAGTTTATTTTCCCAAGAAGATTGATAGGAGATAAGGTCTAAATTCCATTGAAAATGTTGAGACCATCAAGATTGGAGAATTCTATTGTCCCATTCCAATGCCACCAAAAGAATATGAAATTATTATGATTGGGACTATGTCTATCAATGTTGAGGTAACATAATTATTTAGTGATAAGCAAAGTTTAGATTCATATAAAAAATTGTTTTGGTAACAAGACTTGATCAACCTTGTTAACAAAGTGATTTTTTTATGAAGAGGACAATGTTTTCACCTTTCCCATTATGTTTTCACCATGATCTCACCTTGCTACCTAAACATAATTATGTTTTCCACCATCCATAGTCATGTTTTGATCATGTTTTCATCTTGATTAGTGTGGTTATGCATGTTTTCACCACCCATAATTTTGTTTTCACCACTTCCACCTTTGTTTTCTCTGGTTATTTGCCTATTGGAGAGTCTTAGAACGTCTATAGTTCTGGTTTTGGTTTTGTTTTCTACCTTTCCACAATTTTTTCTGGTTTTTAATTATTTACTCCCTCCGATCCTTAAAAAGTGTCGGAAGCTATGCCTATAGGTTGTATAGGATTAGTTCATTTGTAGCGACACTTTTTTGGGATCGGAGGGGGTATTAAATTCTAAAAATACCTCGAAAATAAAGTTTCTCGAAAAATTCCAGAAAAATTATAATAATGTTTTACGTAAAAAATGAGGCAGAGAGGCACCTAGGACACCCGAGGGGACCCACCATGCAGACCCACCACAGGGTGGCACGTCCAGCCCTCTGGTGGCGCCATCACATGGTGTGGGCCCCCTGGCCCTCCACTAGTTCTCTCCCTGCCAAAGATTCCTCTCTCTCACCCCAAACTCAAAAAAATTCCTGGAACCCGAGTTCATGCTGTTCTTCCTCGAGATTTTTCGATCTCTTTGCTCAGCCCACCTTTGTTGCTGAAATTTGGTGTATTTTCTCCCCGGTATGTGACTCCTCCGATTATCAAAGTAGAATTTTATTTGATGGAGTATTTCTTGAGTATTTTGGTACTGTAGGTGACAGCCTATGTGAGCTAGAATGCTTGATTTGTGTGAAATAATTTAGTTTTGATGCATGTTTAGCCTTCCTGTAAGTCTCTATAGTAGTTCCGATCATATAGTTGCTTGAAATCAAATTTTGTGATGTTAGCTTAAAATTTCATAAATGGACAACTTCAACTTTGGAGAGAACTTTAGAAGTGATGCCCCTAGGAAGACAATGCCCTCGTGCTCATCTACTCTATTGAGACCATCCTACAATGAGGACCTCATTGCACCTAGTATCGATGATGCGGGAGACGATGGAATTGCTAATCCATCTAGTTTTCCTTGCTATACATTCTTGAGAGGTGCAGGTATACTTGATGACTTCTTGATGCTGATTGATAGGGTTGGACTAACCAACTACATGAATGATGAAGGTCCCCAATATGCTATTTTGAGAAAAACTTTTGTTGAGAGTTTTAAATTACATAACTCACAATATGCTCCAACTGTTGCATTTAAGATCTATGGTAGACCTTTTTCCTTGTCTTTGGAGGATTTTTGCAGCATTATAGGTATCAACGCCTCTGGGACAGCGAGGAAGATTCAGGAGAGACCCGCTGATTTGATGGAGCTCTATCGAGGAGTTACCAATGATGATGACCGCACAGCTCAGCGCGGCAACATAAGGAATATTCAACTTCCTGCTATCAAATATTTTATGTACTATCTTGCTACTAGTGTCCTTGGTAGAGAGAACACTAGCAATATTTCAAACTATCATCTTGCTTTTCTTGCCGCTGCACTTAACTGTAGCGATAAGTATAAGCTTGGTTCTCTTGTTGCTTGCCTCCTAGATGTTAAAGGACCCATTTATGGGGGCATTATTTCTACACATATAGTAACTGCTCTAGGCCTTCCTATTCCTCCCAATGATGAATTGCTAGCTCTTTATAGACTTGATCTTGTTTCTAGTAAGGCTTATCATTTTACTACTGCCAACTCTACTGCTGAACATCTAGTATATAGAGTTTTATTAACTGACAGAGATGAGAGGGAAGTTACTTTGCCACAACCTGTTTTGTTCAAAGTTGACAGGATGCCATGGTCGCGCTCGAAGGGAGATCTAGACGAGCAGCTGCGCTTGGTTGAGTTCCATAGGCATCAAATGAGGCAGAATGCGCCCTCCGAGGACTACACCATGCAGTACACCGGGCGTCCTCGAGCACATATCAGGAGGATGGATCATCCTCGGCAAACTATGGGGCGCCACCTCGTGGCCCGCTTGGGATTGATCTCCACTTAGGCCAAAATCCTAAGCTTGGGGGGAAGGTATACCGACATCACACTCATCTATATATCATGTTTCTGTCGGTTCTTTGTATATCCATGTTTTCGTTTCTTTCGCTTGTTTTTGTTCCTTTCGCTTCTTTTTGTTTTTATTGTTTTGTTCTTGCTTTCCAAAACACAAAAACACCAAAAATATTTCTGTTGTTTCTCTGTATTTGTTCCTTTAGTTTCTTTTGTTGGTTTGCTTTACTTTCTCGTTTCGGTTTAATATTCAAAAATCGAAAAATATTTTGCTTTGTTTGCTTGTTTCTTTCTGTTCTTGTTTTAAATTCGAAAACCCAAAAATATTTGTTGTTCTTTTTTGGTTTGTAAAGTTTGTTGCAGAGTTCATTGGTCTTCCATATCTCCATTGGAGCTATTATCATTCTATATTATTCAGTCCACACGAGTGAAGAGCAATAATAACGATTTACGACAATTCAAGTTGTGGTGAGAGGCTGGTATGGACTCTATTTGTTTTCATTTTTGTACATATACTCATCCATGTGGATATTCTTAGTTTGTTTGTGTAAGGTGTATGTTATTTAATGGATTCTTAGTAGTTCGTGCTCTCTCATGTTTAGTTCCAACTTATTAACATTAGATAGCATGTCGTATAAATGTTTGCTTTATTCATAGAAGGGTATGACATTGTGGTATCTCCCTCTGATTGTTTCGCTTGAATCGACTTGGCACATGCTCACGCATGCACATGACTGAAAACAAAAAGTCAATTAAGCCTCAATGATTTAGTTTGCCTCAGAGTATTTGTATCACTTTTATGCCCCCGTTAATTTTGTTTTGTCGCAAGCATGATTATGACAATTGTTGCTCTCTTGATTGTCGCTCCCCGTTGATGACTGATGCATGTAAAATGCATACATGAACTTTGCATGTTATTACTTGTTTTCCTACATATTAGCAACTTATATTCATGTTTTATAATGATTTGGGGGATTTTCTAAACAATCCCCCTTCTTTTGGTTCTAACCCTGTTTTCCAGAAAACGTACTTTTTAGTGTTTCACACTTTCCGGGAGCTTCGGGACTCCAAAAAGGGCAAGGCCAAAGAGCACGGTTCAGACTTTTCGAGACGAAGACCATGGGACAAAGTAGAGGGCCAAAAGGCCAACCAGGTGGCAAATAGGACCCTCCATGCGACCAGATTCCTTGGCCGCGTGAGAGGCCTCCTTTTTGCCCCCGTGGCTCCGATGCCATCGATCTTTCTTCTCCCGAGTGTCTCGTGACCTAAAAACGACTATATAAAGGGTCCCCTGGCCTTTTCGAGGAGGAGGCGGCACCGAGAGACGAAACCACGAAACAGAGAGACAGAAGGCTGCCGCCGGAGAAGATCGGAGGGGGGAAACACCGCCGGGATCACCCCCGGAGGGCTCCACCCCCCTCCGGCGTGTTCATCATCAACATCTACAGAAAGATCAGCTCCATCTCTCCACTGTAATCTCTTGGCAAACACGATGTATGATGTAATACTATATTCCCTTGATGTATTGTGTCTCCCCGTCTATGTTTGAGTAGTGAATTGTTCTTGGCAATGGTGAAATAGTTCGTTGATTGGCTGCATACAAGTTTGTTATCTTCTATGATTGTCTTTATGTATAATATATGAGTGCACGCATATGTTGGGGAATGCATGTAAGGTGATCACCGGTAGCATAATGGAGTGGTGGTGACTTGGGAGTGACAGTAACCTGAGACCGAGCCACAAAGTTAAGTTATTGGGGGATATATATAGGGGACCTTAGAACGTAAGGCTATGGTGGGACTTTATGTCTTAATCAATCTTGTGCAGTCATTTACTTGGCCACATGATCCATCATAAGGGGTTGTAGATCATTTACTTGACTATACCTATTCATGGCTCCTTCCTAGAAGAAACAACTAAGACTAAAACATGCGCTTCACTAATTGTGACAACCACACGAACGAAACACCTATTGCTAGAACACTTTCTCCCTTGAGATACTTGAGATATTTACTGCTTGCTACTTGTGAAACTTGCTTAGAAACTTGATTTAGAAACTTGCTTTAGGATTACTTGCATTTTAAACTTGCTTCACTAGTTACTAGACAAACCACACTCCACGTCACTTGCTTTTAATTAGTTAGTTCCTTTTAGTCAAACTTATTGCTTTGCATAAACAGCCATATAAGAGGGTTATAGGGCTTTAAAGAATAGATAGCTTACCTTCAGCTCCTCGTGGGTTCGACACTCAAATACTTATCGAAAGGTACTACAATTGATCTCCTGCACTTGGGAGTCATCAAGCACTTTTCTGGCGCCGTTGCCGGGGAGCGTTGTGCTAAGCTTTTATTCTTGTTTGCATTGCATACTAACATATAAACCTAAAACACAAAAAAAAATTTATAAAATGGAAAACAACCAAACAATTTTAGAACTGTATAATATCTACCTTGAATTAGGACATGAAGTGTTTGAGGAGAAATTGAAAAATTATTTGCACAACAATCATATTTGTGGTAGTACTAATTCTTTGAACACCTTTATTGCTAAGGAAAACCTTGAGCTTGGGGAAGTTTGTCTTGATGAATATGATATTTTTAGTCCCCCTACTATCGAAGATAAAAATGATATACTTGCTGATTCTATGGAAAGTTTTAAGCTTGGGGAAGTTGGTTTTGATGAGCATGATATTTCTAGTTCCCCAAGCTTGGAGGATAAAATTCACTTTGATGATGCTATGACTCCTATATATGATGAATGTTTAACTCCCACTATCACTAATGAGGATTTTACTTATGTGGAGAGTAGTGATTCTTTTATGCATGTGGCTCATGATAAGAATGTTTTATGTGATATTCATATTGTTGAATCTATTCATGATGCTACTGAAAATTATTATGAGAGAGGGAAACATGGTTACACATATTTCAACAATATTAAGTTTCCCCTCTTTATGCTGAAAGTATTAAAGTTGCACTTGATATACCTTTCTATGCTTGCTATTATGTGCTTCTTTTATTTGTTTCGTTACAAAATGCCAATGCATAGGAAATGGGTTAGACTTAAAAATAAATTGTTTAATATTTTTTTGGTGTGTTCCTTATGCTTTAATTTCCTATTCGGTTTGAGCACACATTTATGTCTTTACAACATGTAAAATGCCTTTACCTACTGTTATGTATCATTTAGTTTAATATTTTCATTTTATAAAAAAAATTGGGAAAGTAAATGAGAAGGATGAGTAATGGAGAAGTTGGGGTCGACCTTGAACATGTGTTGTTCATGCCAATGAAACCATTGCAAAGTCTCTATCATTAAAACTTTTTCCAAAGCTAAAAACAATAAAAATATTAGTTCACTACTGTAACATCACATTTCTGTCTTATTTCTCATCTTAAATGGCAAGAATAATCTTATATGAGAGATAGGATTAAACAATAGTAATTAGCTGTCAAGAAAACAGATTCCTGAACTTCACTGCGAAAAATGTTTAAAATCACAGAAGTGGAATTTTGACCTGGTAATTTACGACAGCAATATTTATTTATCACTATATATTTCATTAGTTTTAAATTTTCTGATTTGAGCAACTTAAGTGCCTCTAAAAATTCACTCTTTACGGGCTGTTCAGTTTTTGGCAGATTATGTCTTTATTTTGCATTGCTCTCATTACTTGTGTTTTGTGTGGTTCTTTTGATCAAGGAGAAATGCACAATTGTAGTAACAATAGTTAATATTTAGAATCAACTCATGATGTGTCTTTGCTGTACATATGTGTATTTTATTTATGGTGGCACTAACCCCTCTAATCAAGTTTTATGTTGAGATTTGTGTAAGAAGAATTTTTCAGGAGGAAGAGTTGAGTGAGATGAACAAAGATCAAGAGGGACAACCAATCAAGCTTGGGGATGTACCCCTGGGCTCACCCTACATGTATAAAATAAGTACAAGAATCCAAGCTTGGGGATGCCGAGCCACCTCACTCCAACCATCATGATGTTAAGTAAGTAAAGCCTAGCTATATGGCTATAAAGAAAGCGCTTTACGGGAGGAAACCCGGTTGTTTTGTTTGGATTTTCCTAGTGTCCTCTTGCTGTCTCAAGAGATTAGTTTTTTTTTAATTCTGGAGTTTTCAATAAAGACTCAAGTCAAACCCATTTGGACTTATAAGTTGTAATCCTAGTGCATGAAATTTCTGTTTCAGCACGAGTCTGCTCACCGTATGATTTTACGTTTTTTATTGGTATGTCGGATTGAGCTAATTTTTTAGTATGTTCTGCAACTTTTCGTCCTCTATAAGAACAAAATTGGCTTAATATTTTTACGAGTCTAGCTTAGGAAAAAACGTTCGTTTTGCTGCTGTTGCTTTTCTGGACAGATTCTGCCTTCTTTTGTTTTATGCACTCTTTGGGCTTGGGAATCGAATTTCCATGATTCTTTCAAGCAAGAGAGTGAACATACAACATAATGAACCTTATTGTCTATCTACTGGAGCATTTGATTTGGAATTTTGCACAGCAAGCATGTGATTTGTTTGTCCTTGCTAATCTCACCCCACAGAAAAAGAATAGGAGAAACATGTTTTGTGAAGTTTTTTTCACAGGGAATAGAGGAGCTGCGCCTCAAGACATCCAAGAATGGTGAAAGACATAAGCTTGGGGATGTGATGAACACCCCACTAGAGCTATACTCTTTTGGTTAGCACACGTCTACTTTCTGTTTTTCTAAGCAAAGCATTTATCGTAGAGACTTGAAGCGTCTAGTTTTTGTTTTTATTTTTGTTTTGATAAGACCACACCCATCATTTTATATGATATTGAGCTACTGGAGTTTGGGGTTGGAATGTATTGGATGCTAGTATTATGACTTGGAATAGGGATGCCATGGTTGATTTGAAGAGCTACATATGTTTGCATGATTTATAGGCTTTTTATGTGTAGAAATTTGCAATAATGTTGTCTTGAGCTATCTCTTATTCATGTCCTTGATGTTAATTGCTGGTTTATTTAGTTTGTCATGAAATGAGTAGTTCTATGGACATATTCATGCATAGTATCTGGTCAACTATCTCCCTCTTGCTAGCCAAAAATTTAAAAATTCCAACAAATAAAAACTTGTTTCCAACACTCCTTAGCCAAGTATTTCCAGTGAGTCCACCATATCTTCCCATTAGCTTCATTGCTATTCCGAGTATGTTCACCATGTTATTGTGTTATTTATGTTCTAAATTAAGATATTCACTTTATTAATTGTCATGGGTTGAACTTGGGATAGGACTCTCACGAACTTTTGAAGGCACACTTTATTTTTATGCATTTAATAAACATGACCCAATAATGGGAGCCACAAGTTTTGCGTTTGACAAGTGTGTGGTTGGGAGCTAGCTATAAACGTATATCACTGGAAAGCTTTCAACATTGCACAAAAATTTACATTTGGTTGATATCATGTACTTTTGTTTTTGGACTCCTGCCATGCCGAAATGAAATAGAGGAATAGTAAGTTTTGATGAGTAAGTATCTATATGACTAGAGAAACGCATTGGGCCGCTAACCCAAGCCATGCTTTATCATGGTGGAAATTTACTTACAGCTTGAGTGACTTTACAACACATCCTACAATAAAATAAGAAGCTATGCATAATAGTGAATGAAAATAAAAAGGATGATGAGTCTACTCCGTTTGTTTGTCTTGTCATTGTGACATGGGATTTTTTCCATGTCATGGGGCAAGAGGTACCTCTTTGCGGTTCTCTATGATGTCATTAATACTTATTATGATTGTACAAAGCTTATTAGGAATCTTAAGTTGAGTAATCATGGAGTAGGTTTTCACACTCACGGGGAATGAGGCTTTCAACCACCTTGTCATTCACATTACTTCAACATTCACCATTTAAGATGCTAGTGATAAAGGGGAAATGAGAGTCCTAGATCAATGGATACCACATTTCAATTAGTAATTTTAGTTGAATAATTTAGAGGCTAAATAAGACTTGATCATGTTTTACCTCTACTCAATTTTCTCCAAAGTGTCCACCATATTTTATATTTTCCATTATGCTATTCTTTGACCAATATAGGATTTTATTTTTCATTTTGTGTATGCATTTGGTCCATAGTGCTTTTATTTCATTATACACTTTGTAAACTTTCATGAAGCATCTTTGTTTGCATATTTGATATTTCTTACAACATGAATTGTATATTGCTACTCATTTCTAGTATTAATCATTTGATTATATGTAGCATGAATAATCCTCCTTGATATCCCATGATTGTTTCAATATGCAAAGTCCATGTTAGTTTTATCACCTTCATACTCGAGGACGAGCATGGGTTAAGCTTGGGGATGTTGAGGCATGTAAAATGCATACATGAACTTTTCATGTTATTACTTGTTTTCCTAGATATTAGCAACTTCTATTCATGTTTTATAATGATTTGGGGGATTTTCTAAACAATCCCCCTTCTTTTGGTTCTAACCCTGTTTTTCCAGAAAACGTACTTTTTAGTGTTTCAGAGTTTCCGGGAGCTTCAGAACTCCAAAAAGGGCAAGGCCAAAGAGCACGGTTCAGAATTTTCGAGACGAAGACCATGGGCCAAAGTAGAGGTCCAAAAGGCCAACCAGGTGGAAAAGAGGACCCTCCACGCGGCCAGATTCCTTGGCCGCGTGAGAGGCCCCCTTTTTGCCCCCGTGGCTCCGATGCCGTCGATCTTTCTTCTCCCGAGTGTCCCGTGACCTAAAAACGACTATATAAAAGGTCCCCTGGCCTTTTCGAGGAGGAGGCAGTGCCGAGAGACGTTACCACGAAACAGAGAGACAGAAGGCTGCCGCCGGAGAAGATCGGAGGGGGGAAACGCCGCCGGGATCACCCCCGGAGGACTCCACCCCCCGCCGGGATTCATCATCAACATCTACAGCAAGATCAGCTCCATCTCTCCACTGTAATCTCTTGGAAAACACGATGTATGATGCAATACTATATTCCCTTGATGTATTGTGTCTCCCCGTCTATGTTTGAGTAGTGAATTGTTCTTGGCAATGGTGAAATAGTTCATTGATTGGTTGCATACAAGTTTGTTATCTTCTATGATTGTCTTTATGTACAATATATGAGTGCACGCATATGTTGGGGAATGCATGTAAGGTGATCACCGGTAGCATAATGGAGTGGTGGTGACTTGGGAGTGACAGTAACCTGAGACCGAGCCACAAAATTAAGTTATTGGGGGATATATATAGGGGACCTTAGAACGTAAGGCTATGGTGGGACTTTATGTCTTAATCAATCTTGTGCAGTCATTTACTTGGCCACATGATCCATCATAAGGGGTTGTAGATCATTTACTTGACTATACCTATTCATGGCTCCTTCCTAGAAGAAACAACTAAGACTAAAATATGTGCTTCACTAATTGTGACAACCACACGAACGAAACACCTATTGCTAGAACACTTGATCCCTTGAGATACTTGAGATATTTGCTGATTGCTACTTGTGAAACTTGCTTAGAAAGTTGCTTTAGGATTACTTGCATTTCAAACTTGCTTCACTAGTTACTAGACAAACCACACTCCACGTCACTTGCTTTTAATTAGTTAGTTCATTTTAGTCGAACTTATTGCTTTGCATAAACATCCATATAAGAGGGTTATGGGCTTTAAAGAATAGATAGCTTACCTTCAGCTCCTCGTGGGTTCGACACTCAAATACTTATCGAAAGGTACTACAATTGATCTCCTGCACTTGGGAGTCATCAATGACCCACAAGTATAGGGGGTGTATTGTAGTACTTTCGATAAATAAGAGTGTTGAACCCAACAAGGAGCAGAAGGTGTTTGCAAGCAGGTTGGTTAGAGGATTCACTGTAAACACTAGCAAACGCGTTTTTGGATGTTTTTGATATAACAGATAAATAAAGTGCGAGCAAATAAAGTGTGATGACCCACAAGTATAGGGGGCGTATCATAGTACTTTCGATAAATAAGAGTGTCAAACCCAACAAGGAGTAGAAGGTGTTGACAAGCAGTTTCGATAAAGGAATAACTGTAAATACTGAAAGATAAATTTGTAGGGGTTTTTGATATTGCAGATAAATAAAGTGCGAGTAAATAAAATGAAGTAATAATAATTGTAGAAAGTGGCCCAATCCTCTCTTCAGCAAAGTACAAGCCGATGGGTTTACTTATGATTAACAAACGTTCTCGAGGACACACGGGAGGTTTCTGTCAAGTGCTTTTGTTCCATGCCACTGAATAATCTTAGTGTTTTGATAAGTGTTGTGTGGGTGAACCTATGCTAATGTACCATCCCATGCAAGACTAATACATACTTGTGATTATACCCCTTGCAAGCATCCGCAACTACAAGAAAGTAATTAAGAAATAAATCTAACCACAACTTTAAACTCCGGGATCCTACGCTCCCTCGTGTAATGGTTTCCTAACGGGGGTTTAGGTTTCTGTCACTCCGGCAACCCCACCATTAGTAGCAAAATACACGATGCATTCCCCTAGGCCCATAAATGGTGAAGTATCATGTAGTCGACGTTCACATGACACCACTAGAAGAATAACAGCACAACTTAAATATCAAACCATCAAATATTACTCAACATTACTTCACTACTAACAACTTGACTTCTCCCATGTCCTCAAGAACAACACGAACTACTCACAAGACATCATATGGATCATAATCAGAGGTGATATAATGGATGATAACAATCTCGTCATAAAGTGCAAACACCGATAAATCTCACAAGCATCAACTACTAACAAGTAATCCACACTGGGAGAGAGATCTAATGTAAAACAACGATAGAGGCCCCTAATTGTTACAGCGGGATGACGGTGGATGATGAGGGTGATGGTGCCAGTGGTGACGATGATGACAATCTTGATGATGCCCGGAGTGATGACGGTGACGATGGCGGTGATTTCCCCTCTTCGGAGAGGAATTTCCCCAACAGATTTCTCCTAGCCAGAGAGCTTTTCCCTCCCGGGTGTTTTCCGCCCTGAGGCGACAGCAGAATAATTCTTTGACGATGGTATGAGGCTTAGGGTTCCCTGGGGGCCAAGTACGCCAAAAATATCCACCAGGGGTGGGCCAAGTTGGCCACACCACCTGGTGGCGCGGCTAGGGGGCGCGCCACCTCATGTTGTGGGCCCCTGGTGGCCCCCTCTGGCTCCCCTTCTGGATGGACTCCTCCTCTAAACTTCTAAGACACCCCGGGTGTCCCCCTTCTTCTTATGATCTTCTGAATTATGGTATCTCGACGGTGCTTTTTCCATAAGATTTCTGGTCCCGGTGTTTATTCTCAAAAAATTATGAAACATGCAAAATAAGATAAAATAACGTAAGGGATGCATCATAACATGAAATATATCGATGAATAACAGAAAATTATGATATAAAATAGTGATGCAAAAGGGACGTATCAACTCCCCCCATGCTTAGACCTCGCTTGTCCCCAAGCGAAACTGAACTCAGTAAATATGACCATAGGATAATGGAGTGAAGAGTCGATAAATAAAATACAGACAAGAAGCATCACCTTTATCTATACACCAATCATTATGGACAACAACTTCCTCTCATATAACTTAACTTGAAACGAGCAATGGGAGTCACAAACAAATATGCAAAAGAGAGAATCAAAATTGGTGATTGCAAACTTTGTTCTTGGTCAGAGAACATTTAATGATATCATACTTATCTTAGGTGAAGTCTTTATAACAAGGCTTATATTGTAGAGCTTAACATGTTTAATTATAACAATCCTTTTACAGTGATTTATAGCTTTCAAAGTAATATTCATTCAGATAATAAAGCATGTGCTAAACAAAGAAGGGTAGAAAACATGATTGAATAAATCAACATATAGATGGTGAGATCACAACAACTCAAATGCTTGCTGGAGACAGAAGGAAGTAGGTTTACTGAATCAACATAAAAGTAAAATATAGGCCCTTCGCAGAGGGAAGCATTCATCACTCATGTGCTAGAGCTTTTATTTTAATAAACAGAGGTATAAAATGCATGACACTCCTCCCATCCATATTACACAAACCATGGCTAACCGAATCCTCGGGTGGCTGCCAACAATCACAAACCATGGAGGAGTGTCTAATTTTGAGAGGTGTATGCTAGTGTCAACAAATGGTAAACAGAAAATACAGTACATCACAAGCCAACTAGACTTCATAAGAGCAGCTTCCGTATGAAGGACGCAACTGGTGTAGAAGGTCATCCCTCATTCTCTTTTGTTTACATGATTATGCTTTGACTGATAAATCAGGGGCAAAAATAGTGAAGATAATTTGTGTATTAGTTTGGGGCTGGGCACCCCGCTGCCAGCTCTTCTAGCATTTGGATAAGCGGATGAAGCCACTAGTCCAGGTGTTTGAAGTCCAATCAACAAGTGAGATAAAGATTCTCTATTGACGTCCTCATGAGCAAAAACAGGAACACAAAACATGAGTAATTTGAAAGTTTTAAAGGTAGCACATAAGCAATTTACTTGGAGTGGCGGTAAAATACCACATGTAGGAAGGTATGGTGGACAGAAATGGCAAGGTTTTGGTTCAGGGTTTGGATGCACGAGTAGAGCTCATACTCGGTACAGGGTTTTTGGCTAGCAAGGCTGGGTAGCAAGCATAAGAGATGAGGGAAAACAAACAAATATACATATGATGAAACCAATCATGCAATCTTCATTGAAAGCCCAAGCGATCTTAACTTGTGAATACTAAGTTTATGAGATAATAGGCAAACTCCTCTTTCTTATGCTAGAATCTCAAATTATTATTTTTACTGACCCAAGCTAAGTTTTCCAAAACCAACTAGATTAACTTGATGATCTCCAGAGTGATACCAAATACTAACAACAAGCTTAACCAAATGACAGAAATTGAAAACTAAAATAAGGTGTGTAGAAAGTAAATGATGAAACTTCTCATTAATATTTCAAACCGGCAACTCACACCAACGGATACAACGATAATCAACTAAGGAGAGATAGTTCCATACTGCAAACCATTCTATATGATAACTTCTCTACTCATGATATGACTCTACTGAAAAGGTAAAACGATGAAAGATGGTCATGTGATACCGCGGCACTCCCCCCAAGCTTGGAACAAGCCGATGGGATGCCAAAACCAATGATGATTTATTTCTTCGGCGGTGATGAAGGTGGAATCATTCGAAGAGGAGTCAGAAAGCCTTTGATGATACGACAAAGATCAATGTTTTCCGCCTCCAGAATTGCTACCTCGGCTTGAGAATTCGACATTGTTCGCAGAATTGATCGGCGACCCGATGTGCTTCACCTATCATAGGAAATATGTTGGGGTCTTGATCCCGAGGCACGGTCCCCTGCACATTATGAGAGTAGCGACTCTGGGGGTTAATGGATCCCACAAAGGTGGGGTTGCTCGTTGGCGTTGGAGCAGCCCTTTGGATCTCTTCCCTCAAGTTGTTAACCATGTATTCCCTCCTTGCATCTATCTCTTCTTCCGTTGCCCATCCCGCGAAAGCACCCTCGTTGATGTCTTGCTGGATTTGTCGAAGACAGCGTGCAGAGCAATCCTCAATGCTAGAGCCGAAGGAGGACATCTTGACCTAGAAACTCTGAACTCCTGACAGGAAAACAACTCGAAACAGAAACACGACGAAAAAATGATATACGGACCTCGGGGGTCCGGGGGATTATATAGCACAAAGTTTCATAATGAAAGGAAAGTCCAGATCGAAAACGAGTCGGAGAGGGGCTCCGGGGCGCCCACACCATAGGCTGGCGCGGCCAAGGGTGGGCCCGTGCCACCCCATGGTGTGGTGCCTCCGGGCTCCGTCTCCGCCTTGTTTCCGGCTCATAATTTTTCATATTTTCCAAAAACAGTAAAAATAAAAGTTGGAAGATGTTTCGCGAACGTTTTCTTACCAAAACTGATACCTATTCAAAAACTGACTCTGCAGTTTCTGAAATATGCTTCTTAATAAATTCCTCCGGGATCATGGCTTGAATACAATCAACATTTTCATTGTAAGGATCTCCAGAAATATAATGCTTGAGTCTTTGGCCATTCACCACTTGTGAAGTGTTGTCTTCAAGAGAAACAGTTTTAATTTCCCCCGAACGATATACCTCTTCGATAACAAAAGGTCCTTCTCATCTCGAGAGTGATTTTCCTGCAAAAAATCTGAAACGAGACCTATACAATAGCACTTTCTCACCAACATGAAATTCTCTTTAAATAATTCTCTTATCGTGCCACCTTTTAACTTTCTCTTTAAAGAGCTTAGAATTTTCATATGCTTCACTCCTCCATTCATCTAAAGAACTTAAATCAAGCAACCTTTTCTCACCAGCAAGTTTGAAATCTCTATTTAGGTCTTTCACTGCCCAATAAGCTTTGTGTTCTAATTCTAGGGGCTAGTGACAAGCTTTTCCATAAACCATCTTATAAGGAGACATGCCCATGGGATTTTTATAAGCAGTTCTATAGGCCCACAGAGCATCATTTAATTTCTTAGCCCAAATTTTTCTAGATTTGTTAACAGTCTTTTGCAAGATAGATTTGATTTCTCTATTTGATAATTCTACTTGCCCACTAGTTTGAGGATGATAGGGTGAGGCAATTCTATGATTAACATCATATTTAGCAAGACTCTTTCTAAAACCACCATAAATAAAATGAGAACCCCCATCATTCATAAGATATCTAGGCACACCAAGCCTAGGGAAAATAATGTCCTTAAGCATTTTTAATGAGGTTTCACCATCAGCACTTTTAGTAGGTATAGCTTCTACCCATTTAGTAACATAATCAACAGCAACAAAAATATGAGTGTAGCCATGTGAAGGAGGGAAAGGACCCATAAAGTCAAAAACCCAACAATCAAACGGTTCAATAACAAGAGAATAATTCATAGGCATTTCATTACGTCTAGAAATATTTCTAACCCTTTGACATTGATCACAAGATAAAATAAACTTTCTAGAATCTTTAAAGAGAGTGGGCCAATAAAAACCTCATTGTAGAAACTTATGTGCAGTTCTATCTCCAGCGTGATGTCCTCCGTAAGCACTACTATGACATTTTCTCAATATCTCTCGTTGTTCATTTTAAGGAACACATCTTCGCATGATACCATCAACATCTTCTTTATATAAGTGTGGTTCATCCCAAAAATAATGCCTCAAATCATAGAAGAATTTTCTTCTTTGCTGAGCTGTAAAGGTAGGAGGCAAATACTTGGAAACAATAAAGTTAGCATAATCAACATAAAATGGACTCTCTTGAGAGCTCACTTTTATTGCAGCTAACTGTTCATTAGGAAAACTATCATTAACAGGAATAGGGTCATCAGGGCTATTTTCTAGTTTAGACAAATTATCAGCAACAGGATTTTCAGCACCCTTCCCATCGACAATATGTAAATCAAACTCTTGTAAGAGAAGCACTGATGGCTAGGTTGAGACTCCAAGTGCAGAGTGTGTAGCTAGTGGCAAGCCTTCTTCCCCACGAGGGTGACTCGAGGGTTTATATCGAACTCTTGGGGAGCCAGTATTTCAGCAGTTGTCTTCCAAGCTTCCTCCAGGATCCTGCAAACAAGTAGAGAATTTTGTGCCCTCAACCTCACCAAATGGTTGTCAAGCACAAGGTGTGAGACTTCTAAATTGCAATGCAAAACTGAAAGTAAATGTGCAATAATTAAATCTACTACTAAATGCAAATGAGAAAATAAATATGCAATGGATTGTTTTTGTATTTTTGTGATGCAAGTGGTGATGGAGATAATGTAAATTCGAATTGGAGATGCAAGTAAAGTAAAGTGCAAGTAAAGTAAATTGCAGCAAAGTAACTAGAGTGTTTTCTTATATTTAAAATAGGACCGGGGTTCATGGTTTCACACTTGCATTCTCTCAAATAAAGTGGTAGACGGTGGACATAAAGAATTACATGTGAGATTACAATAACATGTTTAACATTGAGTACTTTCATATGGGCATCACATCTTAGCATAGAGATCTCTACGGTCATATTGATCCCTCTTATACTCCACCAAGATGCGAAATAAATCATAACACCTCGATAATTAAGGAAAAACCAGAGTATAGCTTTAAGCAATGTGACATGAAGTTGAAGTAAGAACTTGCTAGATCTAGTCATGGAGATTGATTAGTGTCACTTCAAATCCCCGGTAACAAGGTACTCCTTTTTATCCCTAGTGAGGTAACTAAGAAAGGTTTAACAAAACCTAAGTGGATCGCTGAACTTCTGTCACTTTCATAGCACTAGCTACCCCCCGTTACTCCAACTAATGCACCCATCACCCCACACACGCTCTCAAGAACTAGATTGATCAAAGCTAGCAAATAAGAACAGGGTACATAAGATACATCTACTCAAATAAATCAAGAGAAACAATTGCAATCTCAGATTCAATAACTCATAGAAAAGATCCACCACATAGGAATTACAACGGTGCCCATAATCATGTGAGGCAGCTCATACGGATCTAATTAGTGAAGCACATAGAGAGAGAGATACAAGTGCTACTTCCACAAACCCATAGCCCTGGGGGTGGACTACTCCCTCTTCATGGAGATGTCGATGGAAATGACGTTGGAGGGGTAGGAGATCACACCGGCGGCGCCCACCGGAGTTTTCCCCCTCCAATCTGGAACTTCTGGTCTCTGTCTCGGTGTTTCGGCGGCGCTCTCTCCGTAAGGGTACGGGGGACCCTTTTTATAGTCGGTTTTAGGTCAAGACGGAGTCGGTAAGTCGAAGATGGAAGGAATTGGGGCCACAGGGGCGAAAAGGGGGCCTCTCACGCGGCCAAGGAATCTGGCCGCGTGGAGGGTCCTCTTTTGGGCCTCCTTGCCCAATTCTCATGATTCCTTCGCCCGCAAGTCTTCTCCTTCCAAGAAAATGACCCCCGCAGATTTTTCAGGTGATTTCACGGAAGTTTGCCCCCTGAAACGTCAAAAGTATAGAAAACGGGGTTTCTGACAGGCAGGGTTAATTCCATAAAAGTTGGGGGACTTTGTAATTTAACCCCAAAATACTATAAAACATTGAATTATACCCTTATATGATGCAATATGTAATAGAAAACCATGTGAAAATATGCAAAATTCATCTATGCATTTTACATGCATCAACATCCCCAAGCTTAACCCATGCTCGTCCTCGAGTATGAAGGTGATAAAACTAAGATGGGTTTTGCATATTGAAACAATAATGGGATATCAAGGAGGATTATTCATGCTACATATAATCAAACGATTAATACTAGAAATGAGTAGCAATATACAATTCATGTTGTAAGAAATATCAAATATGCAAGCAAAGATGCTTCATGAAAGTTCACAAAGTGTATAATGAAATAAAAGCACTATGGACCAAATGCATACACAAAATGAAAAATAAAATCCTATATTGGTCAAAGAATAGCATACTGGAGAATAGAAAATATGGTGGACACTTTGGAGAAAATTGAGTAGAGGTAAAACATGATCAAGTCTTATTTAGCCTCTAAATTATTCAACTAAAATTACTAATTGAAATGTGGTATCCATTGATCTAGGACTCTCATTTCCCCTTTATCACTAGCATCTTAAATGGTGAATGTTGAAGTAATGTGAATGACAAGGTGGTTGAAAGCCTCATGCCCCGTGAGTGTGAAAACCTACTCCATGATTACTCAACTTAAGATTCCTAATAAGCTTTGTACAATCATAATAAGTATTAATGACATCATAGAGAACCGCAAAGAGGTACCTCTTGCCCCATGACATGGAAAAAATCCCATGTCACAATGACAAGACAAACAAACGGAGTAGACTCATCATCCTTTTTATTTTCATTCACTATTATGCATAGCTTCTTATTTTATTGTAGGATGTGTTGTAAAGTCACTCAAGCTGTAAGTAAATTTCCACCATGATAAAGCATGGCTTGGGTTAGCGGCCCAATGCATTTCTCTAGTCATATAGATACTTACTCATCAAAACTTACTATTCCTCTATTTCATTTCGGCATGGCAGGAGTCCAAAAACAAAAGTACATGATATCAACCAAATGTAAATTTTTGTGCAATGTTGAAAGCTTTCCGGTGATACACGTTTATAGCTAGCTCCCAACCACACACTTGTCAAACGCAAAACTTGTGGCTCCCATTATTGGGTCATGTTTATTAGATGCATAAAAAGTAAAGTGTGCCTTCAAAAGTTCGTGAGAGTCCTATCCCAAGTTCAACCCATGAAAATTAATAAAGTGAATATCTTAATTTAGAACATAAATAACACAATAACATGGTGAACATACTCAGAATAGCAATGAAGCTAATGGGAAGATATGGTGGACTCACTGGAAATACTTGGCTAAGGAGTGTTGGAAACAAGTTTTTACTTGTTGGAATTTTGAAATTTTTGGGCTAGCAAGAGGGAGATAGTTGACCAGATACTATGCATGCATATGTCCATAGAACTACTCATTTCATGACAAACTAAATAAACCAGCAATTAACATCAAGGACATGAATAAGAGATAGCTCAAAACAACATTATTGCAAATTTCTACACATAAAAAGGCTATAAATCATGCAAACATATGTAGCTCTTCAAATAAACCATGGAATCCCTATTCCAAGTCATAATACTAGCATCTAATACATTCCAACCCCAAACTCCATTAGCTCAATCTCATATAAAATGATGGTGGTCTTATCAAAACAAAAATAAAAATAAAAACTAGACGCTTCAAGTCTCTACGATAAATGCATTGCTTAGAAAAACAGAAAGTAGACGTGTGATAACCAAAAGAGTGTAGCTCCAGTGGGGTGTTAATCACATCCCCAAGCTTATGGCTTTCACCATTCTTGGATGTCTTGAGGCGCAGCTCCTCTATTCCCTGTGAAAAAACTTCACAAAACATGTTTCTCCCATTCTTTTTCTGTGGGGTGAGATTAGCAAGGACAAACAAATCACATGATTTCTGTGCAAAATTCCAAATCAAATGCTCCATTAGATATAAAATAAGGTTCATTATGTTGTATGTTCACTCTCTTGCTTGAAAGAATCATGGAAATTCGATTCCCAAACCCAAAGAGTGCATAAAATAAAAGAAGGCAGAATCTTTCCAGAAAAGAAGCAGCAGCAAATTGAACGTTTTTCCCTAAGCTAGACTCGTCAAAAAATTAAGCCAATTTTTGTGCATACATAAGACGAAAAGTTTCAGAACATACTAAAAAATTAGCTCAATCCGACATACCAATAAAAAACGTAAAATCATACGGTGAGCAGACTTGTGCTGAAACAGAAATTTCATGCACTAGGATAGCAACTTATAAGTCCAAATGGGTTTGAATTGACTCTTTATTGAAAACTCCAGATTTAAAACAAAAAAAGTAATCTCTTGATACATCAAGAGGTCACTAGGAAAATCCAAACAAAAACAACCGGGTTGCCTCCCGTAAAGCGCTTTCTTTATAGCCATATAGCTAGGCTTTACTTACTTGATAATCAAGAGGGATAAATCTCATGAGGGAGCTTGTTCTTCAGCGTGTCCCTCTTCCTTGGGAAGTGCTCCATGCTTTTCTTGTGAGGGAACTGAAACTTGACATTCCCTTCCTTGGAGTCTATGATTGCACCTGTAGTACGAAGAAAAGGTCTACCCAAAATAATAGGACTAGCGGATTTATCCCCCATATCCATAATAATGAAATCAACGGGTACGAAAGTCATGTGCAATTCAATCATAACATCTTTTACTTGTCCTACAGCATGTTTAGTAGAGTTATCAGCAAGGACAAATTCACTTGAGCACTTTTCTAAATTTTCTAGTTCTAGCAATTCATATAATTCTTTAGAGAGTACCGATACACTAGAACCTAGATCTAACATAGCATGGTGAATTTCTTTTCCAATTGAAACTAGCACCTTGGGGATCCATGCATCCCCAATATTAGGAGGTATCATGGCCTCATTCTTGTACCTAGCAATTTTTTCTTGCAAGACATGATTAGCAATATAAGATCCAAAGCCAGGTTGATTAACATTTATAGTGGGATCACTAGCAAATTTTTGTAGAGCAGCAATAAGTTCTTGCAAGCTACTTTTTTCTAAATCAAGAAATGGATCCTTAATTTCAGTAAGCATCATAATTCCTCTACTTTACTCTCTAATTTAGCTAGCATGCTTGATTCATGAGGACTAATTTCATCTTTGCTAGCAAGATAAGACATATATGGAAGTAAATATTCAGGGTACTTCACTATTTCATTCAAAGTTTCTTCTAAGCTAGTAGGGACATGCTCACTTGTATTCTCAGCAATATGATCAATATTGTCAATAATAGGAGCATCAATAGTAATAGAATTCATTCCTACACTAGGTTGTGCTTGTGGCTTTCCTGCTGACATGCTTAATAGAGTTGCTTGATTATCAGCTAATTTTGACAATGCTTTATCTAAATTCGAAGATTGAAATTGCAATCCTTTAATATCACTACTAATGGATGCAATAGACTTATTTAACTCATGTATCATAGCATTGTGACTAGCAACTTGTTCCATAAGCAATTTATTAAATTCAGAAATTTCACTAGAAGGCTTCCACTTCATTAGCATTAGGATATGGAACAAAAGGTTTATTTGGCACATAAGGAGGTTTACTCTATGAATTATAAGCATTACCAAAACCATTTCTACCATAATTCCTAACAAAATTAACATCCACACTTTCAGAACTACTACCAACTAGCTCCTGCAAAGGCACATTCTCCATATTTTGTTTATTAATAAAAGCAAGAATAGTGTCCATTTTAGAAGACAAATCATTGGTTTCTTCAATTGAGTTTATTTTCTTAGTGGGATTGGGTGCTCTTTCAGTATTCCATTGACTATAATTTTGCAATATTCTTTCTAGTATGCTCTTAGCCTCTCCTACAGTTTTACTCATAAAGGCACCTCCAGCAGCAGAATCAAGTATATTTCTAGACATGTAGTTTAGACCATTATAAAAAGAGTGTAGTATGGTACATTCATTTACTCCATGTGATGGGCATGTTCGAAGCATTAATTTAATTCTATCCCATGCCATGGCTACATGTTCATTATCATTTTGCCTAAATGAGAGGATATTATTCCTATTTTGCAAAATTTTAACGGGAGGATAATATTTCTTAATGAAAGCTTCTTTTAAATCATCCCAAGACTTTATACTAGCCGTAGGTAGTGAAAGTAACAATTCTTTAGCCTTTCCTCTAAGTGAAAAAGGAAATAATTTCAGTTTTAGAACACTACTTTCCACATTTTTAAATTTTTGCATATCAAAAATTTCCATGAAATCATGAAGATGCATAGAGGCATCCTCCATAGCACTACCACCAAATTGCTCTCTAGTAATTAAATTCAATAAACTATGACTTACTTCATAGCTTTCAGCTTGTATTTCAGGTGTAGTAATTGGCCTAGCAATGAATTGGTCATTGGGTGTATTTGTGTAGTCACTTAATTTAGTTCTATCACCCATTTTAACAGTTTTTATGTAGTTTTTAATTTTTTATGCAAAACTGAAAAGTAAAGTAACTAGGAAAATTCGAAATACTAAAATAAACTAGATAACTAAATGCAAAACTAAAATGCAAACTAAAATAAAATATGCAAGACAAAACAAAAACAAGAACAAAAACAAAACAAAAACAAAAACAAGACAAGAAACAAAACAATCTACTTGAAAGAAGGTGGATATAGAAAGGACGGTACTCACGTAGGTGCAACCTCCCCAAGCTTAGGTGTTTGCACACCTTGTTGGTGATGAAGACTTCTTGTGAGCTCCCTTGGACAACTCCTTCACCTATGGCTCCCCGGCAACGGCGCCATAAAACGCTTGATGGCTAGGTTGAGACTCCAAGTGCAGAGTGTGTAGCTAGTGGCAAGCCTTCTTCCCCACGAGGGTGACTCGAGGGTTTATATCGAACTCTTGGGGAGCCAGTATTTCAGCAGTTGTCTTCCAAGATTCCTCCAGGATCCTGCAAACAAGTAGAGAATTTTGTGCCCTCAACCTCACCAAGTGGTTGTCAAGCACAAGGTGTGACACTTCTAAATTGCAATGCAAAACTGAAAGTAAATGTGCAATAATTAAATCTACTACTAAATGCAAATGAGAAAATAAATATGCAATGGATTTTTTTTGTATTTTTGTGATGCAAGTGGTGATGGAGATAATGTAAATTCGAATTGGAGATGCAAGTAAAGTAAAGTGCAAGTAAAGTAAATTGCAGCAAAGTAATTAGAGTGTTTTCTTATATTGAAAATAGGACCGGGGTTCATGGTTTCACACTTGCATTCTCTCAAATAAAGTGGTAGACGGTGGACATAAAGAATTACATGTGAGATTACAATAACATGTTTAACATTGAGTACTTACATATGGGCATCACGTCCTAGCATAGAGATCTCTACGGTCATATTGATCCCTCTTATACTCCACCAAGATGCGAAATAAATCATAACACCTCGATAATTAAGGAAAAACCAGAGTATAGCTTTAAGCAATGTGACATGAAGTTGAAGTAAGAACTTGCTAGATCTAGTCATGGAGATTGATTAGTGTCACTTCAAATCCCCGGTAACAAGGTACTCCTTTTTATCCCTAGTGAGGTAACTAAGAAAGGTTTAACAAAACCTAAGTGGATCGCTGAACTTCTGTCACTTTCACAACACTAGCCACCCCCCGTTACTCCAACTAATGCACCCATCACCCCACACACGCTCTCAAGAACTAGATTGTAGCAAATAAGAACAGGGTACATAAGATACATCTACTCAAATAAATCAAGAGAAACAATTGCAATCTCAGATTCAATAACTCATAGAAAAGATCCACCACATAGGAATTACAACGGTGCCCATAATCATGTGAGGCAGCTCATACGGATCTAATTAGTGAAGCACATAGAGAGAGAGATACAAGTGCTACGTCCACAAACCCATAGCCCTGGGGTGGACTACTCCCTCTTCATGGAGATGTCGATGGAGATGACGTTGGAGGGGTAGGAGATCACACCGGCGGCGCCCCGCCGGAGTTTTCCCCCTCCAATCTGGAACTTCTAGTCTTTGTTTCGGTGTTTCGATGTTTCGGCGGCGCTCTCTCCGTAAGGGTACGGGGGACCCTTTTTATAGTCGGTTTTAGGTCAAGACGGAGTCGGTAAGGCGAAGATGGAAGGAATTGGGGCCACAGGGGCCAAAAGGGGGCCTCTCACGCGGCCAAGGAATCTGGCCGCGTGGAGGGTCCTCTTTTGGGCCTCCTTGCCCAATTCTCGTGGATCCTTCGCCCGCAAGTCTTCTCCTTCCAAGAAAATGACCCCCGCAGATTTTCAGGTGATTTCGCGGAAGTTTGCCCCCTGAAACGTCAAAAATATAGAAAACGGGGTTTCTGACAGGCATGGTTAATTCCATAAAAGTTGGGGGACTTTGTAATTTAACCCCAAAATACTATAAAACATTGAATTATACCCTTATATGATGCAATATGTAATAGAAAACCATGTGAAAATATGCAAAATTCATCTATGCATTTTACATGCATCAAGCACCCATCTAAGAAGCCTAGGCTTAGCATCTTTCTTTTCCATAAGGTACTTAATAGCAGCATGATCAGTATGAATAGTAACTTTAGAATCAACAATATACTGCCTAAATTTATCACAAGCGAAAAACTACTGCTAGGAACTCTTTCTTAGTGGTAGCATAATTCTTTTGAGCAGCATCAAGAGTTTTACTAGAATAGTGAATAACATTTAACTTCTTATATATCCGTTGTCCAAGAACAACACTTGCATCATAATCACTAGCATCACACATAATTCCAAATGGTAAATTCCAATCAGGTGGTTGAACAATAGGGGCAGATATTAAAGCCTTCTTTAAAATTTCAAAAGCTTCTTTACAATCTTCATCAAAAACAAAAGGTACAACTTTTTGAAGAAGATTAGTAAGAGGCTTTGATATTTTAGAGAAATCTTTAATAAACCTTCTATAGAAACCATCATGACCAAGAATACTACGAATACCTTTGACATCCCTGGGACAGGGCATTTTCTCAATAGCTTCAACTTTAGCTCTATCAACTTCAATACCTCTTTCAGAAATTTTATGTCCAAGAACAATTCCTTCATTAACCATAAAATGGCATTTCTCCCAATTAAGAACAATATTAGACTCCTCATATCTCTACGAAAATTTATCAAGATTCTGCAAACAATTATCAAAAGAAGTTCCATAGACGGAAAAATCATCCATGAAGACTTCCACAATTTCTTCCCAAAAACCATGAAAGATAGCAGACATGCATCTTTGAAAAGTAGCAAGAGCATTACATAAACCAAAAGGCATACGTCTATAAGCATAGGTTCCAAAAGGACAAGTGAAAGTTGTTTTCTCTTGATCAGGCTTCCTAACAGCAATTTGAGAGAACCCAGAATAACCATCAAGAAAGCAGAAATGAGTTTTCTTAGACAACCTTTCTAACATTTGATCAATAAAAGGTAAAGGATAATGATCTTCCTTCGTAACCTTATTAAATTTCCTAAAATCAATACATATCCTATAACCGACCACTACTCTTTGAGGAATAAGTTCATTATTTTCATTTGGCACAACAGTCATCCCTTCTTTCTTAGGAACACAATGCACAGGACTAACCCATCTACTATCAGCAATAGAGTAAATAATACCAGCATCAAGGAGTTTCAATACCTCATTTCTTACCACATCCTTCATCTTAGGATTTAAACGGCGTTGATGCTCAACAACTGGCTTTGCATTAGGTTCAATATTAATAGCATGCTGACATATAACAGGAGAGTATAACCAATAGCACCTCTAGGTTTCCTCAATATTCCCAATAATCTCTCCTCTTCTTCACCAGAAAGTTTAGAACTAATAATAACAGGATATAATTTATTATCATCAATATGAACATATTTAAGATTGGCAGGCAAAGGCTTTAAATCAAAAACAGGATCCTCCTTGGGTGTTAATGTGGTACCCAAGTCTTCCACCGGTAAATTATGTTTCCGCATCGCTGGCTGATGTAGGAAAATCTCGTCAATTTCATTTCTTTCTTCCCTAAAGACATCACTTTCGTGGTCTTTCAGGTATTGCTGCAAAGAATTGTTAGGAGCAAGAGCAATAGCAGCCAATTGTTTAACTCTATAATTCTCATTAGGTAATTCAGCTTCATAAGGTGCTTTAGCAAATTTGGAAAAATTAAATTCATAAGATTCTCCATCAAACTTTGTAAGGATTTTCTCCTTTTTACAATCTATAACAGCACCACAAGTGTTTAAGAAAGGTCTACCAAATATAATAGGACAAGTATCACTAGCAGAAGTGCCTAATACTAGAAAATCAGCAGGATATTTAGTTTTACCACATAAGACCTCCACATCGCTAACAATACCAATTGGAGAAATAGTTTCCCTATTAGCAAGTTTAATAATCACATCAATGTCTTCAAGTTCACAAGAACCAATTTCATGCATGATTTCTTTATTAAGCTCATAAGGAATAACACTAGAACTAGCACCAATTTCACACAAAACATAATCGCAATGATCACCTATCCTGACAGTTAGCACAGGAACACTAGGTTTCCTAGATTTACTAGGATGAGAGACAATACTAGAAGTATCTTCAAAAAATATAATGTGTCCCTCTTCTATATTTTCAGAAACAAGGTCCTTTACTATTGCTACTGTAGGTTCTACAATTATTTGTTCCTCGGGTTCCACGGGTTTCCTTGCAGTTTTATTAACCACACTAGCTAGTATAGAATGTTCTTTTACCTTAGCAGGGAAATGCATTTTCTCAATATAAGGTTCAGGCACAATAGAATCAACGGTATGAACTTCTATATCTCTAGCAGGAACACAATTAACAATATCTTTATAAGGTGCATGGTACTTGTCCCATTCCTTTTTAGGAATATCAATATAAGAAGCAAAGGCCTTATATAAGTTTGCACCAACTTGAGAATCAAGACCATAAACAATACTAACGTTATGAAAATCATCAGATGACATAATTTTTTTTAATGCATTCATAATCATAATTTATACCTGACTTTCTAAATTTGTCATTCTCCCATCCTTCAGTGTTTTCTTGAATACGGTCAAGAAGATCCCATTTAGCTTCATCCTTCATACGTGTAAATGATCCAGAACAAGAAGCATCCAATAAATCCTTATCATGATGAGGAAGCCTTGCATAGAAATTATTAATAACAATATTACTGGGGAGCTCATGAATAGGGCATTTGAGCAATAGTAACTTCAATCTAACCCATGCTTGGGCAATACTCTCTCATTCATGAGGCAAAAAATTATATATATAATTCCGATATCTATGAATTTCACTTGGAGGATAGAATTTAGAATAAAAGAGAGACACAATTTCCTCCCATCCAATAGTCTGGCTATTTTTCAGCAGTTTGAACCATTCAGCGGCTCAGCCTGTCAATGATATAGAGAATATGTTCATCTTCACTTGTCCCATTGTAATACCTGCACACTTGAACAACTCGCATAATTCATGTAAAAAGAGCAAATGATCACCAGGATGGACAGTTCCATCACCTGAATAGCCGTTATTCCTAACATGTTTAACAATCTTTATAGGTATTTTATAAGGACCCAAATCATCAGACGGTGTGTCAATTACTACCCTAGCAGTGGCAGCAGCGCCCGCAAATAAGGACTCAAAAGAAGATCCAAACATAGTGTAATAAAGTAGTACACAGTAATAAAAATAGCACTTACATCAGAAGCTTCATTTATCAATTCCACTTCCCAATAGCGCTTCACTCCTCGGCAACGGCGCTAGAAAATAGTCTTGATGACCCACAAGTATAGGGGGGTATCGTAGTACTTTCGATAAATAAGAGCGTCGAACCCAACGAGGAGCAGAAGGTGTTGACAAGCAGTTTCGATGAAGGAATAACTGTAAATACTGAAAGATAAATTTGTAGGGGTTTTTGATATTGCAGATAAATAAAGTGCGAGTAAATGAAATGAAGTAATAATAATTGCAGCAAGTCGACTAATCTTTTCTTCAGCAAAGGACAAGCCGGTCCGCTTACTTATGATTAACAAACCTTCTCGAGGACACACGTGAGGTTTCTGTCAAGTGCTTTTGTTCCATGCCGCTGAATAATCTTAGTGTTTTGATAAGTGTTGTTTGGATGAACCTATGCTAATGTACCGTCCCATCCAAGACTAATACATACTTGTGATTATACCCCTTGCAGGCATCTGCAACTACAGGAAAGTAATTAAGAAATAAATCTAACCACAACTTTAAACTCCGGGATTCTACGCTCCCTCGTGTAATGGTTTCCTAACGGAGGTTTAGGTTTCTGTCACTCCGGCAACCCCACAATTAGTAGCCAAATACACGATGCATTCCCCTAAGCCCATAAATGGTGAAGTATCATGTAGTTGAAGTTCACATGACACCACTAGAAGAATAACACCGCAACTTAAATATCAAACCATCAAATATTACTCAACATTACTTCACTACTAACAACTTGAATTCTCCAATGTCCTCAAGAACAACACGAACTACTCAAAAGACATCATATGGATCATAATCATAGGTGATATAATGGATGATAACAATATGGTCATAAAGTGCAAACACCGATAAATCTCACAAGCATCAACTACTAACAAGTAATCCACACCGAGAGAGAGGTCTAATGTAAAACAACGATAGAGACCCCTAATTGTTACAGCGGGATGACGGTGGATGATGAGGGTGATGGTGCTGGTGGTGATGATGATGATGATGATGATACGATCTTGATGATGCCCGGAGTGATGACGGTGACGATGACGGTGATTTCCCCTCTCCGGAGAGGAATTTCCCCGGCAGATTTCTCCCTGCGAGAGAGCTTTTCTCTCTCGGGTGTTTTCCGCCCCGAGGCGGCGGCGGAATAATTCTTCGACGATGGTATGAGGCTTAGGGTTCCCTGGGGGCCAGGTACACGAAAAATATTCACCAGGGGTGGGCCAGGGTGGCCACACCACCTGGTGGCGCGGCCAGGGGCGCCACCTCATGGTGTGGAACCCTGGTGCCCCCCTCTGGCTCCCCTTCTGGCTGGAATCCTCCTCTAAACTTCTAAGACACCCCGGGTGTCCCCCTTCTTCTTCTAATCTTCTGAAATATGGTATCTCGACGGTGCTTTTTCCACCAGATTTCTGGTCCCGGTGTTTATTCTCCAAAAATCATGAAACATGCAAAATAAGATAAAATAACATAAGGAATGCATCATAACATGAAATATATCGATGAATAACATAAAATTATTATATAAAATAGTGACGCAAAATGGACGTATCAAAGTGGAGCAAATAATAATGCAGCAAGTGGCCCAATCCTTTTGAGTGCAAAGGACAAACCAATTGTTCTACTTATGATTACCAAACGTTCCCAAGGACACATTGGAATTTTGTTTCATTACGGTTGATTAATATCAATTGGTTCGTGAAGTGTTGTGTGGGTGAACCTATGCTAATGCACCACCCAACTACGACTAATACGTACTTGTGATTATACCCCTCGTAAGAATCCGCAAATACAAGAAAGTAATTAAGATAAATCTAACCACAGCCTTAAAACTCCAGGATCCTACACTCACTTGTGCATTGGTTTCCTAACGGGGGGTTAGGTTTCTGTCACTCCGGCAACCCCACAATTATTAGCCAAATACACAATGCATCCTCCTAGGCCCATAAAGGTGAAGTATCATATAGTCGACGTTCATATGACACCACTAAAAGAATGGCACCACAACTTAAATACCGAACCACGAAATATTACTTCAATATAACTTCACTACTAACATCATGACTTCTCCCATGTCCTCAAGAACTAAACGAACTACTAGCAAGAAATCATATGGATCGTAATCATAGGTGATATAATGGATAATAACAATCTGGTCATAAAGTGCTAACACCGATAAATCTCACAAGCATCAACTAGTAACAAGTAATCCACACCGGGAGAGAGATCTAATGTAAAACAGCGATAGCTGACCCTAATTGTTACAACGGGATGAAGGTGGATGATGAGGGTGATGGTGCTGGGGGTGATGATGATGACTATGACGATCTTGATGATGCCCGGAGCGATGACAGTGACGATGATTTCCCCTCTTCGGGGAGGAATTTCCCCGGCAGATTTCTCCCTGTCGGAGAGCTTTTCTCTCTCTAGTGTTTTCCGCCCCGAGGCAGCGGCGGAATAATTCTTCGATGATGTTCTGGGTCTTATGGTTTCCTAGGGTTCAAGTACGCGAAAGGGCGCCCGGGAGTGGGCCAGGGGGGCACACCACCCCTAGGCACGACCAAGGGGGGGCGCCGCCTGGTGGTGTGGGACCCAGGTGGCCCCCCTCCGGGTGCCCTTCTGGCTCACTTCCTCCTCAGAACTTCTAAGACTCCTTCGGTATTCCCCCTCTTCTTATGATCTTCTAAAATAGAGTATCTCGACGGTGCTTTTTCCATCAGATTTCTGGTTCTGATGTTTATTCTCCAAAAATTATGGAACATGCAAAATAAGATAAAACAACATAAGTAATGTATCATAACATGAAATATATCGATGAATAACAGAAAATAACAATATAAAACAGTGATGCAAAATGGACGTATCAACCCCCCCCCCCCAAAGGTTAGACCTCGCTTGTCCCCAAGCGAAACTGAACTCAGTAAACATTACCACAGGTTTATGGAGTGAGGTGTCGATAAATAAAATACGGACAAGAGGCATCACATCTAACAAAGAACAAGTCATTTTAGACAACAACTTCCTCTCATATAATCAAACTTGAAACAAGTAGAGGAACAATAAAGGTGCAAAAAGTAAACCAGAATTGGTAAAGGCAAACTTCGTTCTTGGTCAGAGAACAATTAACAGTGTACTTATCTTTTGACCAGAGTCTTTGTATTAGAGTTTATATTGCAGAGTTTATCATGCTCAATTATAACGGTCTCTTTGCAGACATTGGTAACTTTCAAAGTGGTATTCAAACAGATAAAAGCATTTGTACAAACAAGGAAGAATAAAGAACACGATGGAGTAAATCAACATATAGATGGATGAATCACAACAACTCAAATTCTTGTTGAAGACAGAAAGAAATAGGTTTACTGACTCAACATAAAGATAAAAGATAGACCCTTCGTAGAGGGAATCATGGATCACTTATGTGCTAGAGTTTTTATTTTATAAAACAGAGGTATAAAATATTGACACTCCTCCTAACCTTTCTTACACAAACCATGGCTAACCGAATACTCGGGTGCCTGCCAACAATCACATACCATGGAGGAGTGTCTAATTTTGAGAGAGATGTATGCTTATGTCAACGAATGGCAAACAGAAAATACAGTACGTCTCTCATGTTTCTCTCATGTCCTTTCACACGTCTTGTTTGGTGAATAGTGCACTTCTCCTACAATTTTCCTCCACCAACGATATTATTAATATTTCTAGGAATTGACTGAATGAAATGGACCAAATAAAAGTAAAGGTAAAAATCATATAGGAATTTCAGCTTTATGTTAGTCAATATAGAATTACAGAAATAATATTGTTAAAAAAAATATATAGCTTTCAACTTGTTGTAGGTTATACATATAACCACACATTGGATCCATTTATAGTAATTCCTCCTCTTGTCGGATCGGTTATGGCTTCTGGATACAACCGTGTGGTGACGGTCGCTCAGAATATCTACAACTAGTGTTTTCAGTGCGTCTAGAGATGTTGTCTTCAATAAACTTCGACACATAATCTTTGCACAACAAGCACCTGTATTTTATTTTCATATATCAGCTCATATAAGACCTACATTTTAGCAGTTGAGGAAGACAAAAATGAACTAAAAAGATGAGTCATAATCGGTTTCCACGAACTAACCGTCGTACCCGTGGCTCTATAATTGACTTGCAGCAGCTAGAGTGGCACAGGAGGAATGATCTCTCATGATCTCCTCTGACTCCCTCCCTAAATTGACCCTACAACACATTTCTTTAGTGCGAACTGCCAAGAACCCAAACTGGCCATCGGTGACACGCTAATTAAAAACAAAACTCGCATCGCAAGAACCAAAGTAAACACCGGCCGGCCAGAACGCGATACGATGCCTCTGCCTTGCAAACCAATTCAAACCCCCCATAATTGGGGCTATGGCTTTCCCACAGGGAAGAATATTGTGGTGAATAAACTAAACCTTTGACACCTACCTTGCTGCAGTTATAAAAGGGGGCTTCGCCTCTCATAGCTTCAACACCATCTCCCTTCTTCTTCCACCTTTCCAAGTTCCAGAGCCATTGTTAGTAGCTACCTAGTCGACACACCTACGACCTGCAATGGCGATTCCTGTCATCGACTTCTCCAGGCTTGACGGCGACGACAGGGCGGCCGCTCTGGCGGAGATCGCTGCCGGGTTCGAGGAGTGGGGGTTCTTCAGGTAAGCATACTCATAGCCGTTAGATAATAATGTTCACCAAAGGATGCCAATGCTCCATGGTACTCATGAGAGGATCTTGTGATGCAGCTTGTGAACACTGGCATCCCCGATGAGCTTTTGGAGAGGGTGAAGAAGGTGTGCAACGACTGCTACAAGCTGCGTGAGGAGGGGTTCAACGGGTCCAACCCCGCTGTCAAGGCACTCGCTGCTCTTGTGGACCAGGAAGGTGAGGGCCTCGCCACAAGGAAGGTCCAAGGCATGGACTGGGAGGATGTTTTCACCCTCCAGGACGACATGCCATGGCCATCCATCCCTCCAACCTTCAAGTAAGTGTGTGCCACAACCAATATGATCACGTCAGATGCCCTTACTTTGCCGGGTCATTAATTCTGTATCATGTATGTGCGCTCGCAGAGAGACGATGATGGAGTACAGGAGGGAGCTGAAGAAGCTGGCGGAGAAGATGCTGGGCGTCATGGAGGAGCTGCTGGGGCTGGAGGAAGGGCTCATCACCAAGGTCTTCTCCAAGGACGGCGACTTCGAGCCCTTCTACGGCACCAAGGTGAGCCACTACCCTCCGTGCCCGCGGCCGGAGATGGTGGACGGTCTGCGCGCCCACACCGACGCCGGCGGCCTCATCCTGCTCTTCCAGGACGATCGCATCGGCGGGCTGCAGGTGCTCCGCGACGGCGTCTGGGCCGACGTGCAGCCCGTCGAGAACGCCATCGTCATCAACACCGGCGACCAGATCGAGGTGTGTTGAGTATTCTAGTATCATGCTGGTCTTGGTGGACTTGTAGAGTTCACGTTAATTAACCCGCACTTAATTAGTAGCAGCGGTGTACAGTTGAATTTGATGCTTACCTTACGTCCTAGCTTTGTGATCTGGAGAAGCTACCATAAAAATATATATGAGTCAACCCAAGAAACCACCTCCAAAAAATTTGAGTTCTGAATCCAGAAGGTCTTTTTACACAATTTTAGACAAGGATAACTCGCCGCGATTCAAATGTTAAAGTGTTGTTTGCCTTAGTTTTAGACCAGAATTACTCACTGCAAGCAACTTCATCGCAGGTGATGAGCAATGGCCGGTACAAGAGCGCGTGGCACCGCGTCCTGGCCATCCGCGAAGGCAACCGCCGTTCCATCGCCTCCTTCTACAACCCGGCACGCACAGCAACCATCGCACCGGCGATCCCCGCAGCTGGCACCGGTGCCGACTATCCGAGCTTCTCGTTCGGCGACTACATGGAGGTGTACCTGAAGCAGAAGTTCCAGGCAAAGGAGCCCAGGTTCGCAGCAGCAGCGGCGGCGACCAAGAAAATGATGGACTGATCAACCCCCGAGCCAGCAGCCAACATGTCTGCACCTGAGAAGCCTCGGCTTCTTCTCCTTATCCTCTTATTAAGCTACTCTCGATTACAGTACGGGTTTGTACGATAAATATAGGTTGCTAAGTACAGATGGGTTTGTGCCATGCGGCAGTCTCGCAGCCATGTATACATAATATATGTGGTGGCGTAAAAGACTGTCAGAATGTGCTGTGGTCAACAGATGCCAGAGTGATTTGTAGCTTGGAATGGCATCTCTCTATCGGTTTCATTTTCTTCTGTTCTGTTTGGATGTTCAGATTGTTCATGTGGTTTGTACATGTACATTAGTGACTGTTGTGAGGAGGTGTTGTGAATGGAATATATATTGATGGGTTACTTACAATATTGTGTTAAGTTTCAACGTGGACTTACATATGTTGCCTGATGCAGTACTGCTTTCATGAACTTCAGAGTATTATGACTTAATTTGCCTGACATAGAACATTGTTGTTTCCACACTGTGGTTAGGTAGATCTAAGTAGTTGAGATATTACAAGATCTGATTTTAGCATTGCTATAAATAGTATCATCACAAAATGTTTAACTTGTTTATTTCCTTTGACCATGAGAACATATAGTGGTGCATTCTGAAAAGTTCGATTTGATGTAGTCAAGTAGCACACCGTAAACTGGGTGATCAAAACGGCTATTATCGGATAATCTCAAAGGTATGTATTTTAGAGTGATAGTTCAATACTGAGAATTACTCCTCTAGACAATAGGATCTAGGATCCACTCGGTGTGATAATATCCATTAATTAGCAAGTCCGCGTAGGCAAATGCATGATTTCAGTCATAGGGATACTACAACATGTTAACGAGTAAAGGAATCGTATCAAGGATAATGTGACATGGAAATTAAAGATATTGATGGTATCGTGAAGTTATGGAACATATTGATAATCAACAGGTTCCTTCGTATAACTTGCAGTAGTTAATATGGACGTCCACGGTCTCGGTGTTGATTATTGATTGAGAAAGAAGTTTTCGGATCATGTCTACTTGTTAACGAATATGTAGGGGTCACACACTTAAGGCATCAAAGTCAGTCGTTCACATTGGATGGTTCAGAGAAGAGAGTGGGTATTATCCTAAGAGTTCCGATGTGATAGAATTAAATTCAGAGAGATCATATGAGCGGGCATGCGATGTCACTCGATGTTAGAAAGTGTTTCTGACATTAGTGGATAGAGTCGATGATTTTATCCAAAGGGTTCGAAACTGTTTCGGAGAAAACCCGATAGGGGGAGTGCTAGAGGGGGCAGAAATGCCCCACGGCTGCACCCCAATTTTGGGGGCTTCCAGGTGTGCCCTAGGACACATAAACAAGGCGCGTTGATCCTCCCAAATCCTTACTTGTTCTTTTTTTTTGGTAAAATAAGGAATTGCCAAAAGGAGAAAATGGAAAAGGAAAGTTTTCGGTGGGAAGGGAAAGGACTCCCCAATTGGGTAGTCCAATCCAAATTGGAGAGAGGGCAAGAGTGCGACCATCTGTTGGAGGTATGCCCTAGAGTGAATAATATTCAGTTATTATTCTATCTCCAAGTTTAGAATTTAGTTTATGTCATCATGCTACAACCCCTATAGCGCTTCAAAAGTGAGTTTTCAAAGGGATTGTTTTTGCGGGTGTGAAGACATAAAAAACAAGAGTTCATAATCTTGTCTCTAAGATTAGCTTATGATTTGTGACATGATCACAATTTTCTCATCATGGACTTTGTTAAAAAAATAGCAAAACGTAAGAGTTTATTGTTATGATAACAATAGTACTCAACCGACCCAAGTGTATGTTGTTGCTAAAATAGACCAAACAATCATAATGTATTTTAGCAAAGAAATATGAAGGTGACATTGACTATAATTCCTATAATATGAGAATATCAAGCGACCACACAATTGAAAGTTATACTTTGGATATCATCAACCGTCTTGCCGTAACTGGGGATCATAACGGTGATATCTAGGTATGACTTAGAAAGTGTAATGGAATCGAGATCGTTCGAGACTAGTAGTTAAATCCTCTAGACGGTAGAGAAAAACATTCTCTGGGCTCTCAATGTCACCGATGATATATCGATAGTGTGATTTATCACAAGGTTCTCGAGGATATGGATGAGAAAAGAGAACAATATCGGTAAACGAGTTGTATGTGTTATGATCAAAGAGTTAGATCGGACCATATCACATAGTCTCACCCCGTCATATCGTTGGTATCGTGAAGTTAAGGGAATAAGTTCAACGAGTAACTTATAAGGTTCCCTAGTTCTTCGGGAACACACAGGAACCATCATGGACGTCCACGGTCCCGTTGTTGGTTATTGTTCGGGAAGTTCCGAAACATGACTATGTGTTATGGAGCCTTTCTGGGTCACACGCTTAAAGCATTGCAACCTTTAATTGATATAATTAAGTTATTTTATTGATTTTATTAATGGTCAATGTCGTTACGATATCACATAAACAAGTCTGGTGGCAATCGAAGTGGTTTCGGGGAAGTTACTATAAGAGAGAAATTATGCCGGTAGTAGGCAAATTTTATGTGAGAGGTAACGGAGGACATGATATGTCATGGGATGTTATAAATGTGTTTCTAACATTGTTAGATAATATTGATGATTTTATCTATAGGGGTCAAGTTTGAACGGACAGCATGGCCACCTAGTGGGGGTGAATAGGTGTTATGACCAATTTTATTTTTTCTTCAAATTAAGGCTTGACACAAAGGTAAATTATCTAAATATGCAACTAGGTGAATTTACCTATATGAAAAGAATAACAATAAACACAATACAATCACAAAGAAAAGGAGAGGTGACGAGGTAACCGTTAACAGAAGCACGCAGAGACACGGATGTAATCCCGAGTTCCTCCTTGTTAAGGAAGTACATCTCATTGGAGGGGTGTAAGTTTCGCCACGAATGCCTACTAAACGTGACAAATGAATCACCCTATTCTCCGATGAACAACATCACAAAGGCCTAGTACACCTTTCACTATTGATCCCCTTTGAGGCGGGAATCGAATCGTTTACAACGAGCTTGAGGCACACACCCACAACCGAATTGGGGGCTCCCAAGAATCACCAACAATCAACAAGTGTAGCAATGAAGTCTAGTTTTTTCACAAAGAAACCCTAGACTCAAATCCCTCAAGTGATCGAGGGGGAAATTAAGAAGAAGATGTAGATCGGGGCCTTCTCCTTCAATCCTCGAAAGATCAACGAGCTTGGGTGGAAGGATTGGGATATATCAAGGATTTTGTGATCTCAATAAATGCACATTAATAGCTTGGACTAACTAGATCGCTTGGGAAAGAGGGAGGGGTATTTATACCACCTCCATAAATGTGATTGTTGACTGCAGAAATCGGGACCAGAATATCCGGTCCAAACTTGGACCAGAATTTTCGGTTAGTAGAAATTCCTCTAGATCTGAGATTTCGGCTAGCAGTTGACCAAAAACGAAATATCCGGTTTCTCCACAATTTCTGGTTCAAATTTCCTGTTGGCACCAGTACGTAGAGAGTTGCTGACTTAGCCAAAATCTTGCTTTTCCTCTACAACCGGAATATCCGGTTTGATCAAAATATCTGGTTAGAAATTTCTGGTTACCACCGCTATGTAGAGAATTCCAGACTTAGCCATTTTCACCCAAAAACTTCCCAACCGGAATATCCGGTTGACATGGAAACTTACGGTTTAAATTTCTGGCTACCTCGAGTGCTGAACATGGTTTGGTCCTTAGTAAAATTCGTAGAAATCCACCACAACCGGAATTTCGGGTTGCACTGGAAATATCCGGTTACCTCCAGGAGCAAAATTGGTTGATCTACCTTGTCCTTTTTGCGGGTGTTCGATGCGAGAGAGTAGATAAACACCTGCACCACTTTAACACCTTTATTAATAGTATCATTAGTATTGTTAACTAACACACAAAACTATGGGGATTAAGAAATGCTCTTTCAATCTCCCTCTTTTTGGTGTTAGATGACAATAATAAGATTTGCAAGGAATAAACCAACAACACTATCATGCATGTGAAGAAAATGGAAATTTCTCCCCCTACAAGTATGCATACTCTAATTTTCCTTTGAAATGCAAAAACAACTTTTATAGGAGAGAAATTTCCAAAAGAATCACAACATTATAAGAGAGACAAACAACAAGTATTGAGGTACGAGTTGAAATACTATACCTTGTCCAATGAGGATATGAAGATAATACCGGAGCACAATATATATGATAACCTCTATAGATAGATAACCAAATGGATCCATAATAACATAGTCTCAAACAAAAGAAAGAAAATAAGTTTGAAACGATAAAGTAAATGGACACAAGCTCTAAAAAGAGTGATAAACGAGCATGATTGTGCCTGGTCCCATGCAAATCCCACTTAATCCTAACAAACAACTTCTCTCCATTTGGCATCGAGACACCAAAAAGGAGAGTAGCAGTGATGCTAGCGTCCCATTAAGATCTAGGCATATAACTCCTTCTCGAAGGACTCCCCAGCTGACGTCTCGGATTGTCCTTCCGTATCCTCCTCATTAAACTCATCATCAGCAGGTGCACTGGTGGAAGAAGAAGGGCCAGCAAGACGGAGACCATCCTCAATCTATGCCCAAGGGGCATGAGCTCTAGAAGACCATTGAGAATACGAGTCAGGAACCAAGTCAGAAGGAGGATCTCCAGAGGCACCACTAACATGGTGAAGTATCTTATGCTGAGAGCTGGACATGGCCACATCCCTGCGGTAAGACTGATACCGCTCACGATGAATGTCCACCTTCATGTAGAGGACATTTCACTGAAACCATAACATCTTCCTAATATGACGCACGACAGAAGAGTCAACCTGAGGAACCTGAGGAGCCCGAGGAACAGCAGATCCACTAGCACGAGCATCCCTCATGAAGGAACCACGCTCAGGAGCAAGCGTAGAATAAGCATGGCGCTTTGGCTTCTTCATGTACAACTTCGTGAAGTGATGGTCCTCCATAGGCAGTCTGCTAAAGTCCTGATTCTTCAAGGTATCCTAGATGAGCATCATGATGTACGGAACATAAGGTGTCGAGACATCGTAGTAGAGTTCATAGACGGGGGTGCCATGAGACTACCGGTAGAGACGTGGGGGGACGTGGTAGTATGACAATCAGGAACACCAAATTTACCCATGTTCGGTACGTCGCAACTAGGCGGCGTTCCTACTCCTGCAATCTCACTAAATCAGGTCTGAAGCCTAAAGAATACAAAGTACAATGTGAGTAGGGTTCCGCTAACTCGGCGAGGATCAACTTCTCGGCGAGTTGGCTTCTAGCTAATTGTATGTTGTCTTTCTTCTCTCCCGTGCGGTTTTATATAGATAGCCGCGTTAGGGCTTACAGAAAGGAAATCTAGAAGATTACGGTAAGTATCTAACTTGAAAAGCAAGAATCCGCCTTCTACTCCGAGCCGCACCACTTTGGGTCGTGGTCCGGGTTCTTCTAGAATCCGGCTTCTGCGCGTCAGCTTACTGGGCCGCCTAATGGACTATGATCTATTACCAACAGGCCACCCTGGTAATCCGGCTCTTTAGGACAATGCCGGATATACCCCTAATTGGTATATATTCGACAGTAGCCCCCAAGAAGGACTGAGACTTCATTCTGCCACCTTTCGTCAATTTGCATTCTTTTTCAAGAAATGTTGGCGCTTTGTCTCGATTCTTCTGTTTCCCAAATCATTCATAACACAAAACTCGGATCTTATAAGAATCCGACTTTTCTTCCACGAGCCTTCGTGGAGAAGGAACTTCATGACGTCAGCGATGACACCGTGCTGACATCACAGACGTTTGGGTTCAGTCAAAAACCCTTAAACGTATCTCTGACAGATTCTGGTGGGAAACGAGGAGATAGCCATTATCACCTCGTCCCCTCGTTTCCCGGAATTTTGGGCGTGACACGTGTCAAGGATCCAACGGCTAAAATAGCCGTTGCAAGAGCATCTCTAGCAGAGCCCTCAAACCGCTGAACCGTATACTCGTTTTAAGGGTCGAAAAGTGCGCGTTTTTTGCGCGAAAACGAGGTGCGCAATAGCAGAACCCGTAAACATAACTGCAAAATCCAAAAGATAAAACTACATTAATCGTTGCCGCCCAAGCTTTTTGTCCAAAATTTGGCTCACCGGAGCCTCGGTTGCGGCGGCGACGAGGTCGAGGCGGAGGCAGCGGAGCTTCACTCGTCATCGGAGTCACTGACGGGCGGGAGGGTGCTGATGACGAGCGCCGTCTCCAGAAGGTGCTGGTTCAGCTCGGCGCTGAGCTTCGCCGTTGCTTCCGCCTCCTGCGCCTCGAAGACGGAGCGTTGCAGCGCCGCCTCCATCGTCGCGTCCATCTGCTCGTCGGACACGAAATCCGCCGGCCCGAGGGAGATACCGAAATGCTCGGCATCGTACCCCTCCGGCGGCGGAAGCAGCGGAGGTTCTTCCACTGGCGCGGCGGCGGAGCTTCCCTCGCCGCCATTGCGCTGCCTCGCGCGGAGGCAGCTCTTCTCCTCGCGCTCCCGCCGGATGCGGTCGAAGAGGGGCACGGCGCGGTACCCCATGCGCGGCGGCACCGGCAAGTGGAGGTTCGTCCACTGCCGCTAGAGGCGCTTCCGCGCGCCATAACTGCGGACCCGCTCCGTACGCTTCCTGTCGGAGAAGTCGCCGCCGAATAGGCCGTCGCTCGGCAGCGGCGGCGAGCTTTCTCTCTTGGGGGCCATGGTCGGGAGGCGGCGGTGGATCTTGCGCGGTGGGGGCGGCGGAATCGCTCGCTGGAGGTGAAGGTGGGGGCGGTGGATTTCTCGTCGGCGCAGGCGGCGGAGTGAGAGTTTCGACCCGTGAAAGTAGGTTCGCACTGAATAAGTAGTGGCCGGCCGTGGAAATCTACGGGCGCCCTTATCCTGTTTACGGTCCGGGCTAATTATACAGGCTCTGCTTTGGCCTACAAACCGGCCTCGGCCCGTAAAAGCGCCGGAGTTTTACGGTTTTTGTCCCTTTTATGGGCTTTGTTAGAGATGCTCTAACACTCAACGCATTTCCGGCTATAAATAGCCGCCTCTGGCCCTTCGGTTTTTCCCTTCTGCTTCCTCTTCTTCCTCAAGCCCCCAGCACCATAGCCACGAGAGCTCGTGCTTGAGAGAGTGAGCAGAGAAACGAGCGTTTCCACCTTCCCCGGAAAAACCATCGGAGGATCCGGCTCGAGACCGCGCCGCCCGAAAATGGTCGACGGAGGATCACCCCGTGCCACGGAAGCGAGCTTCGCCGCCCTGGACATCGACAGCATCATCAATGAGCTTGACCCGTAGTTGGACTCCCCCGGCCGCGCCACCGCGAGCGCGCTGGAGAGAAACACTGGCGATTTGGACCGTGGGGATCTACCTCCCACAACCGAAAACGTGTCGTCTACCACGCCTACCCCTCCTCTCGTCACCGAGCCTGCAGAAGAAACCACCATTCATGGCGGTGAGGAGCTTGCTGCTTCTGGCGCCGCCGGGGCCGAGGAAGACGTGGAGGAAAACTCTGGGAATTGGAGCCACTGCAACGTGGTTCCATCCCTTCTTCCGACAATGGAGAAGCAGGGACTTGTGCGGAAGGGCAAGTGGCGGTATGAAGAGGACGACTCTGAGCCTTCACCAAGAGCCGTAGAAAGGGTTCTCCTTACCTCTCATATCAACAGAGGTATGGTTTCCCACCTTCCGCCTTTTTCCTTCAAGTTCTCAACCACTACAACATCCCACCACACAATCTTCCTCCCAACTCTATTATGTATCTTGCCAGGATCCAAGCCCTCTTCCAGGGGTATTTAGGGATAGAGCCTAGGTTAGATTTCTGGCAGTATTGCTTCGGAGTGAAGCGCAACCCTTCTGAGGGCGCTCTCCCCACCTGCGGGACCATCTCCTTCACCTTGCGTAGGTTTAGGGAAAATTGGTTCCCCAAAATAAAAACCTCGGAATCCGTCAAATTATGGACGGGTTCCTTCTTTTATCATGAAGATGTCCCGTTTCCTGGAAAGTAGACGGGAATTCGACCTCTTGTCAATTCCGCGGCCACTCCCCAAGACAATTGGGCAGTGGACGCGGTTCAGACCCTGCCAGAAGATCTGATGAGAATCAAACGGCGCATCGCCAAACTCGTCTCCTCCTCTCCTCCTCTCACTGGCACAGACACGGTTTTCTGCTGGTTTGGGAGGCGCATCCAGCCGTTGGCTTATCGTGGAACCCGGCTATTGTGCGACTACACGGGCCAGGAAGACGCAGTGAGGGGAACGGACAAAGCGTTCTCTAAGAGGGATTTCAAGAAGCGGATAAATCATTTGGTCTCAACTCGAGATCAGTATGAGGAAAGCCGAGAAATGTATCATGAGGGAAAACTAGCTCCAAAGGTAACATTTTTCTCATTTGGGCAATTTCTCGGATTTCCTCTTTTTCTCAGATTTTTAACTTAGCCGGACTTTGTGCTTCTTTTACAGCTGGCCGATCTTCCCGAGGAGGATCTTGCCACCGACGCCGAGTTGGACGCAATGCGTGCCAGCTTTACGGACGGACGGAAAAGCGTGAAGCCTTCTGCTACTCAGGAGGTGATTGATCTTGACGGAGTTCCCGTCGCAACTTCCAGGTAAATCATCCGGGTTTTTCTTTTCTCTGCTTTTTTATTGCAGGAATTTCTTTTCTTTCTCGGAATTCTCATTTCTCGGATTTTTTCCTTTCTAGCCTGGCTTATACAACTTTCAAGACAAAGGGCCGGAAGAAGCTAAAGTCTGTTGCTAGGAGAGGAGCGCAGCCTTCTCCTGCTGCTGCACCCGACACTCCGGTTGCACCTAAAGAAGAAAACCTGGCTGCAGGGGAAGAGGATCCCTTGCAGACCAGCCAGCCTATTGCATCGGAGACGGATACGAGGGAAAGGGCGGTGGAGCCGGAAGTTGGGGGGTCCTTCCAATATTCCGAAGGAGGAGCCTATTCCCAACTATGACCTGCAATTCAAGGTAAAACAAGAAGAACACTTTGACGAATATGGATATATTCATCCATGGGCGACAAAGTACTTTGCTCCAGCTCCTTTAATCCGTCCTTGGCTGCAAGACGGGATTATTGTTAGGAATAACTTCGTGTTCTCGCCTCGGCAGATTATCCAAGATGGCCTTTGCCACGTCGGAATTCTCTTTGCAGAATATGCAAAGGTATTCAACGAGAATTTGACGAATCTCCAAAGAATGAGCCAGGTAATATCTCTAGCCCCCAAGCATTTGCCAAATGTATTCATTTTTTACTTAATGCTTTTATCATGACCTTGCTTGTTTTTGGACTTAAGCGTTGTGTCTCTTTTCCATGTTTCAGCAAACTGCTGCAAACATCAACATGGAAGTTTTCAGCAAACTTACAATCAAGAATAAGGAGGTGAAAACTCTCCTTAACAATCTTGAAGAGAAGGACTCGGAGCTAGCCTCCGTTCAGCAAAAGCTAGAAGAATCAGCAGGTAAATTCACCCCTGCTTTTGTTATGAAATTTTCTAAGTCATTTTCCGAGTTTTAACTCTTCATTTTTCTTGCTTTTCAGCTTCTTTCGCGAAAGCCAAACTAATAGCTGAAGATGTCGGCAATGCCGAGAACCCCCGCAAGGAGAACATGGAACTTCACAGATCAATGTGAAGCTCCAAAAGGACCTGGAGGCCAGCCAACTGGTTGTCGGGATTGCCGAGTCCAAGGCTTCTAGACAGGCCGAGAAGGACAATGCCACCATCATGGATTTAGAAAATGCCCTAAACCAGCGCCTCGAAGAAGGCACGGAGATGGACAGAATTCTCGGTAAGTTTTTTACGCTTTTACCGGCAATTTTTTATTTTCCCTCTTCTGTTTTTTCTAACTTTCTTTTGTTGATTTAAACAGAAGTTAGCCCCTCACTTACCCGGATCAAAAGAATCTGGTCTTTCGAGAAGATCTTCACCGTGCTGAAATTTGTGGGAATGTTACTTATCAATAAGTACATTCCCGACAAAGCAGGAGAACTCTCGGAAGTTAGCGAACTCCCGGAAGTGATCGAGGAGGTGGCGAACCGGAAAGAGTCCTGGTTTCGCTCCATGGCTCGCGGTGGTGCGCGCATGGCCCTTGGGCTCATGCGTATGCATTATACCACCGTCAAGTCTTGGCGCGTGGCGTCAGGTATCCCTCAAGGGTACACAGACGCGCAACGAGTCAGCATCTTCGACTCTTTCAAAGGCAATGCTACCAAGATAACACAAATGGTGAACATCTCCACCTTCTACCCCGAGGAGGAAGTTCCGACAACTCCTGAGGAATCCAGCAGCGAGGAAGAAGACTCGGATCCCGAAGAAGCCACTTGAATCCTGGGTAGGTGGCAGGAAAAAATAGAAGCATTACCATTCTCTCAAATGTAACATTATTGTAATGCTATCTATCATTTGTATAAATAAGTATCCCACTTTTGCAGTTTAAATTATAAGTATTTGCAAGTTTTTCCGGGTTTTAATTCCTTTGCCTTCTAAGTTCTCTAGTTTATATGTTTTAACTGTCCTTAGTGTTTGAAATGGTTGAATAGTACTTAATCTTCACGCCAAGTGACTAGCTTTAACCGATCAGTCGAAACTCGGAAACATGGATTTTACTAAGGCATGTTTACTTACTAATTTGAGTGACCCAACATAAAAACAATCAAATAGTACTTAGGAAAAAGTAAGGAATTTTGAAATTGGTATGAAACTCAGTCACGCAGGCACAATCTGGGTTTCCTTAAGCCTCCTTAGGCTGTAAAAAATTCAGTTTTATAACTCCGAGCACGCAGGCACAATTCGGGTTAACATTGAGTATTTTGAAAGATCATTGAGAAATAGATAAGACGGACTTATTCTTTGTATTAAGATAAACATGTAAAACATAAATGCATGAATTCCGACAACTTTATTTCATGATCTCAAAGATGTTTTCATATAAATTGAAGTAAGTGTAGAAATGACGTAACAGCTGGATGCTCGAGGGTCTCTTTGTCTCTCCTAGTTCGACATCTATCTTTCTTTTTCTTTTGCGATTCAGTTTTTTGGGATCATCCTCCGTATCCCGAATATCTACACGATAATAAGATCCATTTTCATAGCCTTGCGAATGACAAATGGTCCCTCCCAGACTGAGGCTAATTTGTGCTTCCTTTCCTGCACCAATATTAGCACCAAGTCACCTTCTTTGAAACAACAGTGTCTGATTTTCCGACTATGGTAGCGTCGCAATCCTTGCTGATAAATGGCGGATCTTTGAAGCACAAGGACTCGTTATTCTTCTAAAAGATCGACGACATCCTGTCGTGCGCTTTCAGCATCCGAGTCATCGTAAGCCTGCAGTCTTGGGCTATCATGGAGCATGTCCGTTGGAAGCACTGCTTCTTCGCCATAAACCAGGAAAAATGGAGTTTGCCTTGTTGATTTATTTGGCGTCGTTCAAATACTCCAAAGCACGGAAGGTAGTTCTTCTACCCATGCCCCAGCTGCTCTGTGAAGAGAAGATTCGAGTCTTGGGCGTATTCCCTGCAGGATTGAGCTATTCATTCTTTCAACCTGCATATTGGATTGTGGGTGTGCCACAGATGCAAGATCTAGGCGTATTCCCGTTTGTCGGCAATATTTTGCCAACTCTCCAATAGAGAAATTTGTCCCGTTGTCCATTATTATGTTGTGTGGGACACCGTATCTCATGACTATGTCAATGATGAAACTTCTGGCCGTCACACCGTCAAGTTTTTTGATGGGTTCGCCTCCACTCACTTGGTATACTTATTTACCGCAACAAGTAGATGTGTGAGTCCACCTCTGGCAGTTTTGAATGGTCCCATCATATGTGGTGACCCAGCACACCACTACATGTGTAGTGCGCAAGTCGATGACATAATACTCACGAAGGACTTATCTAGGAATATTACATCTCTCAGAGTGGTACAACAGAAACACAGTGGGTCCAGGCAAAACTATAGGATACAAACTTCATTACAAAATCTCGATAATCTCCTTGATGAATGAAGAAAATCTCATGCAAATGAAACATCAGAAGAATCCTTTCGAAGCTCCAAGCTCGAGAATAACTCTAGCTCAGAACTAATACACTACGGCTGATGTCAGCCCTAATATATGGCTTGTAACAGCTAAGACCAAGAATGTACTCCACCTACATCTTGATAGATTCTCCTCCACCAGCGTTGTTGATGACGATGCTTTGCCGACTAAGTAATAGATCACTCCACTCCACCTAGCTTCATGAGGTAGCGATGGCTTCACGATGACGACTTCCATATGGCTTCAACTCTAAGCAGGGGGTCAAACGGGAACGAATGAGTAACGAGCATTACTCAGCAAGTTCATGATATATAGTGGGTAGTTTGATGCACTAACTACAGCTTTAGACTCGAAAGAGTCATAAGCTAATGCAAGGTTTTGTAAATATTTCTTCAAGAGGTTGCTTTTAATTCTGAAAACTATGCTCGCCAGACCATCACAGGACTAGAACTTCATGGAGTTGCCTTTCCTGTAGCGTTCGCAGCTCCTTCCCTGAACAGGGGGTAACATGCCACATCCTTTTACACTCTGTAGAGGTGCGTTACTTTACCCATGGACGACCAATACCATGTTGCACAACCAGGCTCAAGATCATGTCCACGCCCACTTAGGTGTGGGGACTGGTTGTTGGTCCAAGCCAAACCATGCTTCTCCGCACAACGCATGCCCACCCGTTTCTGCCAGCAGGTTGAACCCCCGATTCCACCCCTCACGATGGATATTAGGCTCCCCTGGCAGACCATCATAGACCCCAGAGTCCGCGGGAATTTAGGGATCCCACCCATGTGCATGTAGTATCGCAAGACCTATAGCGTACGTCTCTGGCAGCCCGTTGACATGTGAACGAGAGAAGATCACAGCTGACTTACTCCCCCCATAGAAGATCCATGGTTAACGCGGTATTTACGGCATTTGTGATTAATTCCTAGGTAATACTTTCCCATGCAGATGGAACCTTCCTTTGATCTATTCATCTTACCATGGTCCCATCCGCCCACCAAACAGAACACTACCACTCGGGTAGTCATTCAATTAGTCATATTATTATAAAAATAGGATCATGCATTCCTTTGACCATAGGTGGTAATACGATAGGGTTTTTGCAAATAGTTCGTTATGAAATACTGCAAAAGATATGAGCAAGTGATGAACTTGCCTGAGGTTGAAATAACAATAATAATCCATGTCTCCGGGGTTCGAGGGTCGCGTAGAAAATCCTGACATCTGAAAAATAGCAAAGTAGTCCCGGTAAGGACTACAGAAAACACTGGAAACATGATACATGCATAGTAATGAGATGCATCACGAAATACCCTGGAAAATACCCCAGCTTACAAATGTAAGCCATGTTTGATACGATATCTCAATCACACAAGTTTTAGGTGAGTTGTTTCATTACTTGTGGTAATGTGGTTATTACTTTTAGACTTATGTGTGTTTCACTTTTATATAACAAATTATTTTTGTCATTTTTAAGTTATAAGTAGACAATTTATGGTTAAGCAATAAGATTATAACACATGGAAACCAACTCTTGAAAAGATAACAAACACAATTTATTTTATGCTCAAAGGTGTAGAGTTAATGACGAGGAGTTGAATTTAAAATGATGAACTATTACAACTAACTCTATCATCAAAATACTTGCTAATGACTTGTGATGATAGGTTTTAGTAGGTGTGAAAACATGATAGTTTTATTAATAAAGAAAAAAATGTTGTGGTAGTTATTTCTTGTTATAATGCAATATAATAGAATTCCATTATATGTTTAGAAACTAGTTTATAAGTTAAACAAAATGTTTTATGTTTGACATATTTGATTGGAAATGCTTTTCTCTTTAATTTGATATAACATTTTATGTTTTCTGAAAATATTTGAATAAGTTATTAATTTATTAATTTTAAATGAATTAAATGACTAGGAAAAATACCACACATGAAAACTTAATCAGATGGCTTTGTAAACATCATAGATGAGTTGTATTTGTCATTTGAAGCATTTTGGTATATAACTTGCATTTTTCTGATTTTATGAATTATTTACTATTTTTCTTTATTTTAAATGATTTAATTAAAATTCAAAATATTTATTTTTTAAAGTTTAACAAACATTTTTAAAAAGTTCATAAACATTTATATTACACTTTTCTTATTAATTTGGTATATTAGTTATATTTTCTGATTAATAGAATTAAAGTTATTGAATTAATAAATTTTAATTATGTTGTGTCATTTTTTTATTGACATGTGGGTCCCACCTGTCATATTTGTTTTTAAAACAAAATTAAAATAAAATGGATAATGACTTCATGATGACGTCATGAACACGTCATCATAGAGCCAATCCTCTCTGTGAATACGAATACGATGAATTCGTTGCGATTTTGTCCAATGTCGAGACATCGTAGTAGGATTCATAGACGGGGGTGCCATGAGACTACCGATATCGAAGTGGGGGGACGTGATCGTATGATGAACAATGACACAGGGTTTTACCCAGGTTCGGTACGTCGTAGTAATGCGGCGTTTCTACTCCTGCAATCTCACTATTCAGGACTAAAGCCTGGAGTAAACAGAGTACAATGTGAGGTTAGGTTTAGCTACTCGTCAAGGATCCACCTCTCGGCGAGTTAGCCTCTAGCTTCTTGTCTATCTTTCTTATCTCCCGTCCGGCTTTATATAATAGCCGGGTTAGGGCTTACAGAAAAGGAAACCTAGCATACTACGGTATGTGCTAACTTGGAAAGCAAGGAATCCGCCTTCTACTCCAAGCCGTATCACGTGGGCCGTGATCCGGGTTCTTCTAGAATCCGGCTTCCATGCGTCAGCTTACTGGGCTGCCCAATGGACCATGATCCATTACCATTTAGGCCACCCTGGTAATCCGGCACTTTAGACCACTATCTGATATACCCCTAATTGGTATATATCCGACAGTAGCCCCAAGAAGGATTAAGACTTCGATTCGCCGTCTTTCGTCATTCTTTCCGAGAAATACTGGCTTTCTGTCTTGATTCTTATTTTCATTTAAACAATGATGTAATGCAAAACTCGGATTTCGGAAAATCCGGCTTTACTTCCACGAGTCTTCGTGGAGAAGGAACTTCGTACGTCAGCGCTTTAATCATGCTGACGTCAGGGACGTTTGGGTTTCGAGCAGGAAACCCTAAAACCTATCTCTGACAGATTCTCGTGGGAAACGAGGAGATAGCAATAATCACCCGTTGTTTCATTTCCTAGAATTTCCGGCAAGTGACACGCGTTGATCATCCAATGGTCAAAAGAGCCGTTAGCACGTATCGCGACGGATTTCCGGCTATAAATAGCCGTCTCCATCCCCTCCGGCAAACCTTCCACTCCCCAGTTCTCATCGCCTCAAGCACCTAGCGCCCAAGCCACTGTGAGCAGAGCAAGACCAAAACGCGCGCTCGCAACCGCGCCGTCCGCAAACCTCGCCAGAGTGCACAGATTCTTCCTCGCGCCGCCCTGGAATGGCATCTCCGAACGCTTCCCTGGACCGCTTCGTCGCGGCAGAGATAGACGACATCATCAACACCATGGAACCCATGGTAGACTCGCCCCTTCGCGCCAGCGGCGACGAGCCGGAAAAAACCACCAGCGGCCAGGCCAGCGAGGATCCGCCTCTCGCTGCCACGAATCTGGCTGCGTCCTCCTCCGCGCTGTCTCCGCCGCTCACGCCCGAGACAGCGGAGGAGAAGATACTTCTCGTCGGAGAAGAGCTCTCTACCGCGTCTGCCGCTGCGTCCGCCGTCGCCGGGGCTGAAGACGAAGGGGAAAATGCCGGCAACTGGAGCCAAAGCAGCATTCCTCCCTCCCTTCTGCCGACAATGGAGAAGGAGGGGTTACTGGTGAAGGGAAAATGGCGGAGCCCGGAAGAAGAGTCTGAGCCATTGCCTAAAGCCGGGGAACGCGTTCTCCTAACTTCTCATATCGCTAGAGGTATGGGACTCCCGCCTTCGGCCTTTTTCCTAGAAATTCTCGACCATTACGGTATTCAGTGTGACGCCCCGAGATCGGGCACTATGCAGATTTCAGCATTTCCGCCAAAATCCACATAATACCCGATTTCAGGTTGCCACTTGTGATAACATTACAACAGTTCACGAATAATCCACAACAACAACAGAGGAGGTATATACAAGACGACTCAAACGAGTCAAGAATACAACTGATACAATAAAAAGATCCAAATAACAGCGGAAGAAACAACATAGTGTCCGACTACGGACAAGATACAAATTGGACTAAGAGTCCTGAAGATAACCGATGGCGTCCAATCCCTGCCGAGGCCAAGCCGGAGGGATTCCCAAGCTAACGTCGTCAGACTTCAAACCTGTTGACTGCAATGTGGAATATGCAGCCACGAAATGGATTCGTGGGTCAGTACGTTTAAGTACTGGCAAGTGGATACACCATACTCACAAGATACCAGCGTAACCAATCATCACAAGATACAAATACTTTGGGTACAACGGAAAGGAAGGGATTATTGCAAAGAAGCGGCAGCGGGCTGCACTAACTAACTACAGAGACGCGCTACAACATCCGGCTAAAAGAAAGGGATAAGATAGCGCGACAAAACCAACTATAACTACTCACCAAACAATACCCATCCAGTGTTACCCCCTACTAAGGAAGCAACCCAAGGAAACTCACACTGTTGATTAAGGTGACATTCATTTTTATGGTGGAGGTAATCTATATTACTAGTCAAGTTATCATCGTTAAGTGTAAGTTGTCTGAGTACTTGTTAGCCAGCACTTTCACCAAGTCATCCATAACCGCAGACAACACGGCTTCTCGAGAAGATTAACCCTACAGGGATGCACCAATTTGGCCGTACACGTAAGAATGACCCGCCAGATGGAAAGGCCCTTCCACCAAGCGAGGCACTCAACACAACCCAACTCTTCTTCGCATCAAGCCCAAAGAACCCCGTGCAATTGAGCGCACGGCTAATCAAGCCCCACGAAGAAAAGGGGACCCTCATAGCACTCTAAGAACGTGTCTCCCTAAATGCCGACTACAAAAGGTCCACCCTGGCGCCAAGGGTTCGCACCTGCATATGCATGCGGCAAATGGAAAACCCGAACTAAATGAGGCGATTTGGACGAGATGTGAATCGAATCAAAGTTGCGGGGGGTGCCCATACTCGCTTCCCACATGCGGTTAGCGCGCTCATCATGGATCGGAGGACAAGACACTTTTCCTAATTAAGGTCGACACTAGCAGGCCTCAAAACCACGTCGGGCCTCCTGCCGGTGCCTTATCATCAAATTATTATTACCCAAAACATTAACATGTTGTTGATTGAATTGAAACCCAACTATCAAACTAAACATGTGATAAGACGGACAACAAGACTTGAGCGCAAACAACACTAAGCATGCAGCTACGACACGAGGGCCAACAAGGTAAACAAACAACAGTTAATAGGAAGTGGAAGGAAGGCTATATCATGGCTGCAAGGTAAACATATGATAGGATCGAGACACAAGCATCGAATCATAAGGCTAGAATAAAGGCAACGGGAAGAATCGGTAACAAGTGATGAAAGGCAGCCATAGGCAGCAAGTGAGAATACTTGCCTGGAATCCAGCAAGTAGAGGTACATCCGCAGAACTTGTCGTTGCTCACATCATCTCAACGTCCTATCCGCGAAGAAGCAACGAACTAGAACAAACATCGGATGCAACAATTACTACTACGGCAAAAGATCCAGCATGATCCTATTTTATATGCATGATAATTAATTGATGCATCAAAGTAAACCAGTTGACATGGTAAACATATTTAAATGGGCCCATATGCAATTTGGGTTGCATATGGAAAAGCCCATGAATTAATGTTGAATTAAATGATCTACAAATAACCCTCATGTGAAAGGTGATTAGAATGATGCATGGATGATGAAAACAATAAGAAAACCACAATAGCTTCAATTTGATATGTTGTTTACCAAGTTTGGAATTTTATTTATCAAGTTATGAACTTTGGCATTTTAAATGATTTAAACAAACATTTGTTTTTTTCACCAGTTTTAAATTTTCAAAACAGATAACAAAATTTATATTTGGAAAGAACACAAAATTTTAGATGGAATACATATTTCATTTGTTGAATTTGGATTTTAGATGAGCAAGTTATTAAATTGACAATTTTAAATGCATTAATTAAGAAATAGTTGTTTTCAGCAATTTAATTTATTCAAAATAGAAAACAAAGTTTATATTTTGAAATCTTATTCAATTTTGCATGGAAAACATATTTAACATGTGGGAATTGGATTTGAATTGCCCAAGTTATGAATTTTGCAATTTAAAAGGTGTAATTAAAGTATTGAATTATTACTCCAATTTTAATTAGGAAAAACAGTGAACAAATTGTATTGATAAGGTTGAAAACATGTATAAAATGTTTCACTGAACATTTTGAGCTATTAATCATAATTTTTGGATCATTATTGAATTTATTATGCAATTTTTCATAGGTATTTTTATTCTGCCCCTTTTAGTAAACAGAAGGAAACATGTTCAAATTTAATTCAATTATGACCAAATAAAATACCACTGTGTAGAGTTTGTTAAGACAAATTTTTAGAGCTCAAGTTTGCTCAATTTGAGTGAACAGAACTCAAGTTATGATTTTCCAAAGTTTCCAATTTTTATTGCATTTTATGTAGTTAATTATTTAGTGCAAAATTGTTAACAGAAACATATTGCAACTTTGACATTAACAGAAAGTGCTCCTCACTGTGAGTTTGCATAAATTTGAATCACCAAAATTGGAGCATGTATGAATATTTGGTGGAATTTACAAGTTAAGATTTGAAACTGCAATTCTGTTTTTTTTTCAGAACAAAATTTCAGAAAGAAAAAAAAAGTGGAAAAAAGGTGGGTTTTATTCCGTGCGGGGGAGGGATCGAACTCGGGACTCCAGGGTGCGGGACAGGGCGCTCAGCCACTGGGCTGTTGCTCGGTTGGTGATTTACAAGGGGGCTTGGCCGATTTGGGGTGTACCCTGCGAGCAAAAATCCCTGACGAAACTGAAGACTGTTTCTGTCTGTGCGTTCTGCTGCGGAACAACGAAGGCGGGCGGGAATTGAGTAGATGCTAGGGTAACTCACATGATGCAATCGGGCCGGGAATCAACGGGAATTAAAAGGGCAGCTCACCGGGAGGGTGTAGGAGAAGTCGATCAAGCCCGAGGAGGTCCAGGTCGCCGGGAATTCGCCGGAGAAGCTTGCCGGCCGGGGTGGAAGACGGCGTTGCCGACGAGGATGTAGTCGTTCTCATGCCTATTCCTTGCACGTAGAGGTGGACGACGGCAGCGCGGAGCTTTTGCCTGGCTCAGCTCGGCTTGAAGGAGCCCATGGCGATGGGGCCATGACGAGGTGCTTCGGCTCTCCCGCTCGGTTCAGAGAAGGAGGGAGCAGAGGAAAAGAAGGAGGATGGCGGCGGGGTAGGGCAAGGAGGAAAGGAAGCTAGGGTTCGAGGCCACCTTGGGGAACCTTCTTGTAGAGGGGGAAAGGAGCAGGTAGGAGGGGGGAGACGTGGATGCATCACGAGCGACCTGCTCCTTCTCCTCTGTCTCCGTACGAAGAGGACGACGCAGGGGTGGTTGCTGGGCTGGCCTCTGTGGGTTGTAGGTGGGCCTTTGTGTCCTGCCTCCCCACTGGTGTTTTCTATTCTTTTTCTTTCTTTTTTTTGTAGCAAAGGGATAAGAGAGAAAGAAAGGGTTTTAGGGTTTTATAAAAAATTTGAAAACAATTTTATTGTATTGAGCATATTGAATGCCCAAGTGCACCAAGTTTTGTTTTTGAAAATTTCCAATTTTGGTTTGTGGTTTGACTTTGAATTTGAAACTCAAATTAGGGTTTTAATAAAAGGTGATTTATTTAACCAAGCAAATATTAATTCCAATTCAATTTTTATTGAAAAACAATTTGAGTTTGAAAACACAGGTGCATTGTTTTGGAAATTTAGATTGATTTGAATGTTTGTTTTGTTTTTGAATTTGTTTGCAAACCAAGGTGCCATTGATGCATGTGATGCAATGCCATGAGAAAGAAAAGCAAACAATTCTAGTTGGGGGAGAATCCCCCGGGTGTTACATTCAGCCCCATAATCTTCCACCAAACTCCATTCTATATCTAGCCGGCTTCCAAGCCCTTTTCGAGCGGTATTTAGGAATAGCACCTAGATTAGACTTTTAGCGATACTGCTTCGGAGTGAAGGGAAACCCTACAAAGGGCGTTCTTCCCATCTGCGGGACCATTTCTTTCACTCTTCGGAGATTCAGAGAAGATTGGTACCCGAAAATAAAAACATCAGAATCCGTCAAGTTTTGGACGGGTTCTTTCTTTTACCATCAAGACATCCCATTTCCCGGAAAAGAAAACGGGGTTCCTCCATTCGTCAATTACGCTGCCATCCCTCAAGACAGCTGGGCAGTCAAAGAAGTGCAAACCTTGTAGGATGATCTGCTGAAGATCAAACGGCGCATCGGCAAACTTACCTCCTCACAACCTCCCTTGACTGGAACAGACACAATTTTGTGTTGGTTCGGACGTTGCATTCAGCCTCTTGCCCTCCGTCCCCGGCTTCTTTGTGAATACGAAGGTCCGGAAGACGAAATGAGAGGGACGGAGAAAGCCTTTACAAAGAGGGATTTCAAGAAGCGGGTCAACCAATTGGTTGCTACTCGCGACCAGTATGAGGAAAGCTTGCGGATGTATCACGAGGAAAACCCGGTTCCTAAGGTACTTTACTTTTCCCTGATTGGTATTCTCTCGGATTTTTGTCTTTCCCGGATTTCTCTAACTTAGTCGGATCTTTTGCCATTTCCATAGTTCGATGCTCTTACGGAAAAAGACCTTGCGTCCGACGCCGAACTTGCCGAATTGCATGCCAATTTTTATGGCGGTCGGAAGCGCAAGAGGCAAGTGACCATGGAGGAAGTGATAAATCTTGACGGAATTCCTATCGCCACGTCCAGGTATTTTTCTGGGGATTTCATATTTTTGCCTGATTTCTATCTCACACTCCGTTTTGGTTCCTCGAGGTATTTACTTCTCGGATTTTTCCTTCATCCTTTCCTTCTTTCAGCCTTGCGCCGGCTTCTTTGAAATCAAAGAAACTGAAAAAGCATAAAGCTACCGTTGGCAAGGGAGCGCCCTCTCCAGCTGCAGCTCCTCCCACTCCAGGTACTCTTGGTGGGGAGGATAAGACCGTGAAACCGGAGGAACAACCCCGGCTGACCAGCCAGCCTATTGCATCTAATGTGGATGCGAGGGAAAGGGCGGAGCCGGAGATGGGAGGTCCTTCTCGGACACCTGAAGAAGAGCCCATCCCTACTTTCGACAAGGACTTCAAGGTAAAGGAAGAACCTTTTGATGATCTCGGATACATTCATTCGGCAGCTAAGAAGTTCTTCGCTCCTACTCCCCTGATCCGTCCTTGGCCACAAGGCGGACTAATTGTCCGAAATAACTTCGTGTTTTCGCCTCGTCAGGTCATCCAAGACGGCCTGCACCATGTTGGAATTCTTTTTGCTGAATACGCAAAAGAATTCAACGATAACTTGTCAGGTTTGCAGCGGATGAGCCAGGTAATATCTCTAGCCCCCAAGCAATAGGTCAAATGCATGCTTTTAGCTTAATGCTTTCATCCTTACTATACTTGCTACTAACTTGAGCCTTTTGTTTCATTTTCGTATTTCAGCAAACCGCTGAGAATATAAACCTGGAAGTTTTCGGCAAGCTTACCGTCAGGAATAAGGAGGTTAGAAACCTTATCTCTATTCTTGACGTTAAGGAGGCGGAGCTGGCATCATCTCAGCATCAGCTGGAGGAAACGACAGGTATTTGTTTTCTCTGTGGTTTCAATTTTATGCCTTTTTCTAAGTATTTTTTCGAGTTTTTCTAACTCGGTATTTTTACTTTCTTTTCAGCTGCTTTGGCGAAAGCCAAGCAAATTGCTGAAGATGCCGGCAATGCCGAGAACCTCCGCCGGGAGAATCTGGACCTTCATAAGGAACTTATGAGGGTTCCGAAAGAACTGGAGCCAGCCAGCTAGCTGTTGGCATTGCTCAATCCAATGCCTCCAACCAAGCTGAGAAAGACAAGGCAACTATCCAAGACCTGGAGAATGTCTTGACCCTTCGCCTGGAGGAGGGCTCCGAGATGGATAAAATCCTCGGTAAGTATTCTATTTTTACCGGATTTTCGATGTTTTATAATCTTTCTCTGCTTTTTCCATAACACTTTGGTTATTTGTCTGAAAAACAGGAGACGGCCCAGCTCTAACTCGGATTGAAAAGATCTGAGCCTTCGGGAAGGTCTTCACCGCGCTCAAAGCTGCGGGGATGTTGCTCATCAACAAGTTCCTTCCCGCAAGGACTGCGGAGTTCTCGGAAGTTGAGAAACTTCCGGGAGCTATCGTGGAGGTGGCGGAGTCCAAGGAATCCACCTTGCGCTCCGCGGCACGTGGTGGTGCGCGCATGGCTCTAGGGCTCATGCGCATGCACTATCCCTCTGCCAAATATTGGCGCGTGGCATCCGACATCCCGCAAGGATATACGGAAGCTCAGCGGGCCAACATCTTTGACGAGATCAAAGGTCACGCAACCAAGATCGCTTCCATGGTCAACGTATCAATCTTCTATCCGGAGGAGGCAATCCTGGAAGCTCCCGAGGAACCTCCAGCGAAGATGACTCAAATGCTTGAAGGAGAACTCCGGGTCCTGGGTAGATAGGAAATAGGAGCATTACCGAACTTATGTTGTAAACATTATTGTAATGCTTCTATTCTTTTGAATGAACAAGTACTCCGCCGTTTGCAGCAATGTTATCTAACTATTTTGCAAGTTTTTCGGGTTATTATTCCTCTATCTTCTAAATTCTCTGGTTTTGTATGCTTTAACTGTCCTTAGTGCTTGAAATGGCTCGATAGCGTTTTAATCTTCATGTCGAGTGACTGGGTATGACCGATCAGTCTAAAACTCAAAGACATGGATCATGCTAAAGGCATTTTTGCTTACTAGCTCCAGTGACCCAGCTCAAAAACAATCAGATAATATATAGAGAACAGTAAGGAATTTTTGTATGAAACTCAGGCATACAGGCACAATCTGGGTTTCCTTAAGCCTTTTTTAGGCTGAAAATCATTCCGTTTTTTAACGCCGAGCACGCAGGCACAATTCGGGTTGACATTGAGTATTTTGAAAGATCATTGGGAAATAGATAAGGCGGAAATATGCTTTATACTATAATAAACATGTAAAAACATAGAAGTACGGATTCCGACAACTTTATTTCATGATCTCAAAGATGTTTACATAGAAATTGAACTAAGTATAGAAGGGACGTAACTGCTGGATACTCTAGGGCCTCTTTGTCTCTCCTAGTTCATCATATATCTTTCTCTTTCTTTTGCGATTTGGCTTCTCGGGATGATCTTCCGTATCCCAAATTTCTACAAGATAGTATGATCCATTTTTCATAGCTTTGCTAATGACGAATGGTCCTTCCCATACTGGGGCCAATTTGTGCTTTCTTTGTTGTACCAATCTTAGCACTAGGTCACCTTCTTTAAAAGAACGATGCCTGATTTTCCGACTATGATAACGTCATAAACCTTGCTGATAAATGGCGGATCTTTGAAGCACAAGCTCTTGTTCTTCTTCTAAGAGATCGACGGCATCCTCTCGTGCGCTTTCGGCATCTGAGTCATAGAAATCCTGCACTCTTGGGCTGTCATGGATTGCTTCCGCACCATAAACTAGGAAAAACGGGGTTTGCCCTGTTGACCTATTTGGCGTCGTTCGAATGCTCCAAAGCACAGAGGGTAATTCTTCCACCCATGCTCCAGCTGCTCTATGAAGAGGAGATTCGAGTCTTGGGCGTATTCCTTGCAGGATTGAGCTGTTCATTCTTTCAACCTGTCCATTGGATTGCGGGTGCACCACAGACGCAAGATCTAGGCGAATTCCCGTTTGTTTGCAATATTTTTTGCCAACTCTCCTATGGAAATATGTGTCCCGTTGTCAGTTATTATGCTGTGGGGAACACCATATCTCATGACTATATCAATGATGAAATTTCTGGCAGTTACACGTCAAGTTTTTTGATGGGTTTAGCCTCCACCCACTTGGTATATTTATCCACTGCAACGAGTAGATGTGTAAGTCCGCCTCTTGCTGTTTTGAATGGTCCCATCATATCTAGCCCCCAGACCGTAAACGTCCATGTAACAGGGATAGTTTTGAGTGCTTGGGCTGCCATATTTGTCTGCTTGGCGTAATACTGACATCCAACACATGTATTCACTATGTGCTCAGCTTCTGTATTGGCTGTTAGCCAGAAAAACCCTCCACGGAATGCTTTTTTGACTATGCTTTTTGATTGAGCATGATGTCCGCAATCTCCAGCATGGATTTCTTGCAGGATTTCTCGTCCTTCTTCTGGCGAAATACATCGCAGAAAAATTCCGGTAGTACTGCGTGTATACAGGAAATCGTTGATTACTGTGTATCCTTTGCATCGACGCTGTATTTGTCTTTGCAAGACTTCGTCTGCTCCATCCGGGTACTTCTGATCAACTAAGAAGTTTAAATACGGAATTGTCCATTTCGGGTTAACAAGCATGACTTCGATTGACTCAGAAACCAGAGGATATTCGACATCTCCACCTTTTATGGATGGTTCGTACAAATGCTGGACAAACACACCTGGTGGTAGGATTTTCACCCTTTCTGATCCCATGCGGGCTAATGCGTCCGCGTTCCAGTTTTCTTCTCTTTTGACGTGAAGCACTTCAAATCCTAGGAAACAGATTGCAAACTCGTCCACCGTTCTCCAATATTCGGCCATGATGGGACTTTTGGCGTCCCAAGTTTGGTTGAGCTGGTGTTGTACCAAATCTGGGTCGCCATAGCATAAGATGCGTTTAACACCTATTAGTTTTGCAATATGCAAGCCATGAGGCAGAGCTTCGTATTCTGCCACGTTATTACTGGCATTGAAGTGTATTTGTAATACATACTCCACTGTGTCTCCTTTAGGGGATTTCAGGACTACACCAGCTCCCGGGCCTTCCTTCATCTTGGATCCGTCAAAGTGCATGATCCAGTATTCGGACTCCGGCATTGGTGTGTTTTCCATTGCTTCTGTCCAACCGGCGATGAAATCTGCCAACACCTGGGATTTATTGCCGTCCGGGGTTGGTAATTAATGTCGAACGTCGCTAGCTCGATGCCCCATTTGGCTACTCGGCCTGTTGCGTCCGCATTGTTTATTATATCCCCTAGTGGTGCTTTACATACCACTGTTATGGAATGTCCTTGGAAGTAATGACGAAGTTTCCGAGATGCGAAAAACATGCCATATGCCAGTTTTTTATAGTGTGGGTACCTTTGTTTAGACTCGGAGAAAACTTCACTTACATAATATACCGGATGTTGATCTGGTATGCTTTGATCGTCTTTCCGCCTTTCCACAACTATTACTGCGCTGATAACCCGGTCTGTAGCTGTGAGGTACAATAATATGGGTTCTTCGTCTTTTGGGGACGCCAAAATCGGAGCTTTCATCAAAGTTTCTTTCAACTGGGTTAATGCTGCATCTGCTTCTTCTGTCCACACAAACTTGTCGGATTTCTTCAACAATTTGTAAAATGGAAGAGCTTTGTCCCCTAGCCGGCTAATGAACCTGCTAACGGCTGCTGCAGAACCCGTCAATCTTTGTACATCTTTTACACACGTGGGCCTTGATATGTTTAAGATTGGTTTGATCTTTTCCGGGTTTACTTCTATTCCTCTATGAGAAACGATGAAACCCAGAAGTTTTCCTAAGGAAACCCCGAATACGCACTTTAAAGGAGTCAACTTCATCTTATAAGTGCGTAGATTTTTGAAAGTTTCTCGCAAATCTTCAAGGAGTGTGTCCTTTTCCTTGGAAACGACGGCAATTTCGTCCACGTAGACATGGACATTTTTGCCAATCTGACTATGCAAACATCGTTGCATGCAACGCTGGTAAGTTGCACCCGCATTCTTCAGGCGAAACGGCATGGTTATGTAGTAGTACGTTCCATATGGGGTTATGAAGGAAGTTTTGATTTGATCCTCTTCCTTCATGTGTATTTGATGATACCCGAAATATGCATCCAAAAAGCATAAAAGCTTAGAGCCAGCAGTGGCATCTATTATTTGATCGATTCGCGGTAACGCAAATCTAACTTTTGGACACAATTTGTTCAGGCCAGTATAATCTATACACATCCTAAGGGCAGTACTGTCTTCCTTCGGGACTAATACTGGGTTTGCAGACCATTCAGTATGTATAACTTCCCGGATAAAATCTGCTGCCAAAAGCCGGATAATCTCCTTGCCAGTGGCCTTCCGTCTTCTTCCGTCAAATCGACGGAGACCTTGTTTGACGGGTTTAGATCCTGGAATCACCTTAACTTGATGCTCAGCAAGTTCCCTGGGTACGCCTAGCATGTCCGTTGGACATCATGCAAAGATATCCCAGTTCTCACGGAGGAACTTGGTGAGCTCGCTTTCCTATGTGTCGGTCAGCCCAGTTCCTACTACGACAAACTTTGTCGGATCTTTAGGATCTAGGATTACCTGTCTTGTCTTCTCGGAAGCTTTGAATCTATTTGCCGGCTTCCGGCTTTCTTTTCCTGCCGGCATTTCTGTCGGCGATACTTCTTTGGCCAGCTCCTTCAGTTCTTCCTTTGCTATCACTTTTTCTGCGCAAAGGGCGTTTTCTTTTTCCAGCTCGTTTGCCAATTTGAAGTCTCCCATTATGGTGATTACTCCTCCTTTTGGCCCTAGCATCTTCAGCTTGTTATAAATATAACATGACCTTGCCATAAATTTGGCGAAAGCTGGACGTCCGAGTATTGCGTGATACACGCTTTCGAACGGCACAACTTCGAATGATACTTTTTCCTGAAGGAAGTGATCTTTCGCTCCGAAGGTTACATCTAGGGAAATTTCTCCTAGGGATCGTGCTTGTCTGCCAGGGACGATGCTGTGAAAACGTATGTTGCTGTGATTGAGCTGGGTCTCGGAGATTCGCAGATGCTTCAGTGTATCCAGATACATTATGTTAATGATGGACCCTCCATCCATCAACACTCTTTGTAGCCTAGTGTTTTGAACAATAGGGCTTACAACTAGAGCTTGCGTGCCGGGTTCTGGGATATTTCCGGGATGATCAGACTGATCCCAAGTAATTTGTGTATTTCAGTACTTCAAGAATTTCGGGGTTGCAGGAACAACCGCGTTTATTTCTCGGAGCGTTCTCTTTGCCACCTTTGCTGAGGGAGTTGCCAGGAAAGTTAGGTTGCATTCTCCGTCAAATCTCGAAAACTTAGGCTCGCCTTTTCGCTGTTGTTTCTGGATTTTTTTTGTCAGTGTCCGATTCACTGTCTTCTTTTCAGCTTCTGGCTTTTGCTTGGAGAATTTTCTCTTAGAGTTCTTCCCTTTGCTTCTGGATCCTGCACTGCCTTTCATATGCTTGTTCAGCCGGCATTGTGCGTTAGTATGGGTGGGTTTCCCAAATTGGGAGTGGTGGACACAGTTTTCCGACTTTATTTTTTCCCACTCTTCTTTGGTGTAGTTTATCGGTTCTGTGCTTCGTCCTTTCCACCTGCTCCCATTTTCTCTTCCAAAGGCTATGTTAACTTCTTTGGGTTTTTGTGTTGCATCAGGAGTTCCTTTTTTCTCAGGGCGAGGGGTCTTTTTGGCCTGGATCAAAGTATCGATATTGCCGCCTCTCGCTCTGATATCGTCTTCGGCCGCTGCATGCTCATTGGCTGTTGTAAGCATAGATCCGAGATCTTTGTGCTTTTTGGAACCGATCATGAACGGTACGAGTCCGGGTTTTAAACCATTGACGAAAGCATGCATTGCTTGTACGTCAGTTACTCCAGAGCAACTATTCTTCATTGTAGCCCATCTTGAGATAAAATCCACGTATGGTTCATCTTCAAACTGGGTGCAACGGTTTAGCTGGTTGATGCTGTTCGAGTGCTTGTAGGTTCCCCGGAAATGCTGAGTAAACACTCTAGCCATATCATCCCAGCTGTCGACAGTTTTTGATGGTAACCCATTGATCCAATCTCTGGCTCCATCCAGTAACATTAGGGGGAGAAATTTTACTGCCTCCAGGTCTGTCCCATTGTTAATCTGGACGGCTGTGTAATAGTCTGAGAGCCAGGTATCCGGGTTTGTGCTACTGGTGTATTTTTGATATGTTGGACCAACTTTGGCAAAGCCAGAATGCAGAGTTATCATTCGGATCCTATCAGTGAAACACTTAGGTCCAAAGTATAAATCATCTCTTTCCGCTCTGTCAATGTGTGCGGAGTATCTACCGGCTGAATGCACAGAAGGGGATATGCGCCTTCTTTTCCATTGGGGCGCGAACGCGCTTTTCGGGGATTATCTCTATTTCCTCCGTGATCGTGCCCTTTGGGATAAGGTGGATTTCTACTCCCGTGTCTTTCCTTATTCCTGGGGGGCGTCCGGGATCTCTCACGCCTGTGAGGTATATCCTGTCTTCCAGCATTTTCAGAGGGGCGTCTCGGAGGCGGCATTGCTTTTCCGTCCTTCCGGTTTTTCTCTTCCTGATCACGGGGATTAGTTCCATCTTTCGGGAGATGGGATCCGGTTCTGGACGCTTCATCCTTGTTGTCGGGTTTTTTCTTGTCCTTTCTTGGATCTGATTTCTTCTCTCTCGAATTGTTTGAATCTCCAGGTTCTTCCGGTTCAGGTGCTCCAGCGGCGCATGTAGCTGTTTTGCATAGGGCTGAGTCCTCGTGCAACTTCCCTGATCGCTCTTGCCCTCGCTATTGTTGTTGCAATGCTTTTCCTGGGAAAGCATACACCCCTTGAAGTTTTTCACCATTGGAGTACATATCGTTGTTGAGGATGGCGAACGATGCTTCTGCTTTTTCTGTTGTCGGATACCTATAGCGTCCATCGGCCCCAACTCATTAGCCATCCCATGGCATTTGTCTTTCCCACACTAGGACAGTTGGCGCCCACCGTGGGGCCAGCAGCGGCGCTGGATGGGGTTCACATTCGGACGGGACCCGTTTCTGCATCGGGGGAGCGCGTGGTCTGAGGCCTTGTCCACAGATTCGGCTCCTTCGACTTTGTCACTGACAACGCCGGAGATTTCGGCGGCAGGCCCGTGCCTACAGGCGGCTCGGTCCTCTCCTTCGGCGCGCACTTGGTCTACGTCGCCACCACCGTCATCCGCGAGTTCCCGGAGGAGGTGCTCATCGCGGATGATCCTCCTTCTGTACTCGCTGCCCGCGGGAAGCCAACTGGCTGCTCTGCAGACAGCCTAGAGGTGATGATGACGGGCCCGGCTATCGATGCCGGAAAGGGCGCGGCCACTGCAGCTGAGGTTATCGAGGAGCCGGCTGCAAGGGTCCACAAGCCCTACGACATGCCCCGGAACATTCCGGGTTACGTGACTCCTTCCACGTCCACGGCTATACCGGCTGCTCGCGTTGGCGCCACCGAGCAGCTGGGCATTCCACAACCCACCGACGCGGACCTCATGGCGTTGAAGGCGCAACTCGAGCAGCAGCGTCAAGCGCTACTCGCGGAGTCCCAGGAGCTGGAGAAGGTTAGGCTTGAGCTTAACCTAGATCAAAACGAGTACAATAGGGCGCATGGCTTTACTCAAGTTTCTAGGCTGCCTAGCAAGCTAGGTGCAATTCGCCCCAACTTAGGCGCTGAGCTAGACAGAAACAGTAGAGCTGCTAGTCTGTCTGCTAGTTTGAACACTGCTGGTAGGCCCAAGTATAGCTCTCCTGCCAAAACACTTAGGGCTGCAGAGGCAGTCGCTGCTGAGTTGCCGCATCTCACTGGTGATGCTCGTGCTAGGCAGCAGGATAGGCTCAATGAGCTAGTGCTAGAAGCCGGTAGGCAGAATGAGGCCTTCCGGAAAGCCAACCCGGGGGCCGAGGCTTCCCATGTTGTTCATTCGCATGGTTTGAGATCTATGGATCAGGCCTCATCGCCGCCTCCGGGCACTGAGAGGGCCCACAATGTGACCTCTGGGAGAAATAAGCAGATGCAGGTGTATGACCCGGCTGTCGCTAGAAAACGCCACGATGTAGAGCGGCAGCCCGGGCAGAAACACAACTCTGCAGGAGCATGCTATCAAGCCACTAAAGCTCGCAGCAAGGGGCAAGGAGGTAACCGAGAAGGCTCATCTCGGCGTCATGCTGCCCACCCGGTTGATGACTCCCAAGTGCAGGAGATCAATTGTAGTACCTTTCGATAAGTACTTGAGTGTTGAACCCACGAGGAGCTGAAGGTAGGCTATCTATTCTCTAAAGCCCTATAACCCTCTTATATGGCTGTTTATGCAAAGCAATAAGTTTGACTAAAATGAACTAACTAATTAAAAGCAAGTGACGTGGAGTGTGGTTTGTCTAGTAACTAGTGAAGCAAGTTTAAAATGCAAGTTTCTAAGCAAGTTTCACAAGTAGCAAGCAGCAAATATCTCAAGTATCTCAAGGGAGCAAGTGTTCTAGCAATAGGTGTTTCGTTCGTGTGGTTGTCACAATTAGTGAAGCACATGTTTTAGTCTTAGTTGTTTCTTCTAGGAAGGAGCCATGAATAGGTATAGTCAAGTAAATGATCTACAACCCATTATGATGGATCATGTGGCCAAGTAAATGACTGCACAAGATTGATTAAGACATAAAATCCCACCATAGCCTTACGTTCTAAGGTCCCCTATATATATCCCACAATAACTTAACTTTGTGGCTCGGTCTCAGGTTACTGTCACTCCCAAGTCACCACCACTCCATTATGCTACCGGTGATCACCTTACATGCATTCCCCAACATATGCGTGCACTCATATATTGTACATAAAGACAATCATAGAATATAACAAACTTGTATGCAACCAATCGACGAACTATTTCACCATTGCCAAGAACAATTCACTACTCAAACATAGACGGGGAGACACAATACATCAAGGGAATATAATATTGCATCATACATCGTGTTTGCCAAGAGATTACAGTGGAGAGATGGAGCTGATCTTGCTGTAGATGTTGATGATGAACACGCCGGAGGGGGGTGGAGCCCTCCGGGGGTGATCCCGACGACGTTTCCCCCCTCCGATCTTCTCCGGCGGCAGCCTTCTGTCTCTCTGTTTCGTGGCTTCGTCTCTCGGCGCCGCCTCCTCCTCGAAAAGGCCAGGGGACCCTTTATATAGTCGTTTTTAGGTCACGAGACACTCGGGAGAAGAAAGATCGACGGCATCGGAGCCACGGGGGCAAAAAGGGGGCCTCTCACGCGGCCAAGGAATCTGGCCGTGTGGAGGGTCCTCTCTGCCACCTGGTTGGCCTTTTGGCCCTCTACTTTGGCCCATGGTCTTCGTCTCGAAAATTCTGAACCGTGCTCTTTGGCCTTGCCCTTTTTGGAGTCCCGAAGCTCCCGGAAAGTCTGAAACACTAAAAAGTACGTTTTCTGGAAAAACAGGGTTAGAACCAAAAGAAGGGGGATTGTTTAGCAAATCCCCCAAATCATTATAAAACATGAATATAAGTTGCTAATATGTAGGAAAAACAAGTAATAACATGCAAAGTTCATGTATGCATTTTACATGCATCAACATCCCCAAGCTTAACCCATGCTTGTCCTCGAGTATGAAGGTGATAAAACTAACATGGACTTTGCATATTGAAACAATCATGGGATATCAAGGAGGATTATTCATGCTACATATAATCAAATGATTAATACTAGAAATGAGTAGCAATATACAATTCATGTTGTAAGAAATATCAAATATGCAAGCAAAGATGCTTCATGAATGTTCACAAAGTGTATAATGAAATAAAAGCACTATGGACCAAATGCATACAAAAAATCAAAAATAAAATCCTATATTGGTCAAAGAATAGCATAATGGAAAATAGAAAATATGGTGGACACTTTGGAGAAAATTGAGTAGAGATAAAACATGATCAAGTCTTATTTAGCCTCTAAATTATTCAACTAAAATTACTAATTGAAATGTGGTATCCATTGATCTAGGACTCTCATTGCCCCTTTATCACTAGCATCTTAAATGGTGAATGTTGAAGTAATGTGAATGACAAGGTGGTTGAAAGCCTCATGCTCCGTGAGTGTGAAAACCTACTCCATGATTACTCAACTTAAGATTCCTAATAAGCTTTGTACAATCATAATAAGTATTAATGACATCATAGAGAACCGCAAAGAGGTACCTCTTGCCCCATGACATGGAAACAATCCCATGCCACAATGACAAGACAAACAAATGGAGTAGACTCATCATCCTTTTTATTTTCATTCACTATTATGCATAGCTTCTTATTTTATTGTAGGATGTGTTGTAGAGTCACTCAAGCTGTAAGTAAATTTCCACCATGATAAAGCATGGCTTGGGTTAGCGGCCCAATGCGTTTCTCTAGTCATATAGATACTTGCTCATCAGAACTTACTATTCCTCTATTTCATTTCGGCATGGCAGGAGTCCAAAAACAAAAGTACATGATATCAACCAAATGTAAATTTTTGTGCAATGTTGAAAGCTTTCCGGTGATACACGTTTATATCTAGCTCCCAACCACACACTTGTCAAACGCAAAACTTGTGGCTCCCATTATTGGGTCATGTTTATTAGATGCATAAAAAGTAAAGTGTGCCTTCAAAAGTTCGTGAGACTCCTATCCCAAGTTCAACCCATGACAATTAATAAAGTGAATATCTTAATTTAGAACATAAATAACACAATAACATGGTGAACATACTCGGAATAGCAATGAAGCTAATGGGAAGATATGGTGGACTCACTGGAAATACTTGGCTAAGGAGTGTTGGAAACAAGTTTTTACTTGTTGGAATTTTTAAATTTTTGGCTAGCAAGAGGGAGATAGTTGACCAGCTACTATGCATGCATATGTCCATAGAACTACTCATTTCATGACAAACTAAATAAACCAGCAATTAACATCAAGGACATGAATAAGAGATAGCTCAAGACAACATTATTGCAAATTTCTACACATAAAAGGCCTATAAATCATGCAAACATATGTAGCTCTTCAAATCAACCATGGCATCCCTATTCCAAGTCATAATACTAGCATGCAATACATTCCAACCCCAAACTCCAGTAGCTCAATCTCATATAAAATGATGGGTGTGGTCTTATCAAAACAAAAATAAAAACAAAAACTAGACGCTTCAAGTCTCTACGATAAATGCTTTGCTTAGAAAAACAGAAAGTAGACGTGTGCTAACCAAAAGAGTGTAGCTCCAGTGGGGTGTTCATCACATCCCATGGCTTTCACCATTATTGGATGTCTTGAGGCGCAGCTCCTCTATTCCCTGTGAAAAAAACTTCACAAAACATGTTTCTCCCATTCTTTTTCTGTGGGGTGAGATTAGCAAGGACAAACAAATCACATGCTTGCTGTGCAAAATTCAAAATAAAATGCTCCAGTAGATATACAATAAGTTTCATTTGTTGTATGTTCACTCTCTTGCTTGAAATAATCATGGAAATTCGATTCCCAAGCCCAAAGAGTGCATAAAACAAAAGAAGGCAGAATCTGTCCAGAAAAGCAACAGAAGCAAAACGAACGTTTTTCCCTGAGCTATACTCGTCAAAAAATTAAGCCAATTTTTGTGCTTACAGAGGATAAAAAGTTGCAGAACATACTAAAAAATTATCTCAATCCGACATACCAATAAAAAACGTAAAATCATACGGTGAGCAGACTCGTGCTGAAACAGAAATTTCATGCACTAGGATAGCAACTTATAAGTCCAAATGGGTTTGACTTGACTCTTTATTGAAAACTCCAGAATTAAAACAAAAAAAAAACTAATCTCTTGAGACAGCAAGAGGACACTAGCAAAATCCAAACAAAAACAACCGGGTTGCCTCCCGTAAAGCACTTTCTTCATAGCCATATAGCTAGGCTTTACTTACTTAACATTATGATGGTTGGAGTGAGGTGGCTCGGCATCACCAAGCTTGGATTCTTGTACTTATTTGATACATGTACAGTGAGCCCAGGGGTACATACCCAAGCTTGATTGGTTGTCCCTCTTGATCTTTGTTCATCTCACTCAACTCTTCCTCCTGAAAAATTCTTCTTACACAAATCTCAACATAAAACTTGATTAGAGGGGTTAGTGCCTCCATAAATAAAATCCACATAGGTACAGCAAAGACACATCATGAGTTGATTATAAATATTAACTACTGTTACTACAGTTGTGCATTGCTCCTTGATCAAAAGAACCACACAAAACACAAGTAATGAGAGCAATGCAAAATAAAGACATAATCTGCCAAAAACTGAACAGCCCGTAAAGAGTGAATTTTTAGAGGCACTTAAGTTGCTCAAATCAGAAAACTTAAAACTAATGAAATATGTAGTGATAACTAAATATTGTTGTCGTAAATTACCAGGTCAAAATTCCACTTCTGTGATTTTAAACATTTTTCGCAGTGAAGTTTACGAATCTGTTTTCTTGACAGCTAATTACTATTGTTTAATCCTATCTCTCATATAAGATTATTCTTGCCATTTAAGATGAGAAATAAGACAGAAATGTGATGTTACAGTAGTGAACTAATATTTTTTGTTTTTAGCTTTGGAAAAAGTTTTAATGATAGAGACTTTGCAATGGTTTCATTGGCATGAACAACACATGTTCAAGGTCTACCCCAACTTCTCCATTACTCATCCTTCTCATTTACTTTCCCAAATTTTTTTATAAAATGAAAATCTTAAACTAAATGATACATAACAGTAGGTAAAGGCATTTTACATTTTGTAAATACATAAATGTGTGCTCAAACCGAATAGGAAATTAAAGCATAAGGAACACACCAAAAAAATATTAAACAATTTATTTTTAAGTCTAACCCATTTCCTATGCATTGGCATTTTGTAATGAAACAAATAAAAGAAGCACATAATAGTAAGCATAGAAAGGTAAATCAAGTGCAACTTCAATACTTTCAGCATAAAGAGAGGAAACTTAATATTGTTGAAATATGTGTAACCATGTTTCCCTCTCTCATAATAATTTTCAGTAGCATCATGAATAGATTCAACAATATGAATATCACATAAAACATTCTTATCATGAGCCACATGCATAAAAGAATCACTACTCTCCACATAAGTAAAATCCTCATTAGTGATAGTGGGAGTTAAACATTCATAATTTTCATTGCAATCATCATATATAGGAGGCATAGCATCATCAAAGTGAATTTTCTCCTCCAAGCTTGGGGAACTAGAAATATCATGCTCATCAAAACCAACTTCCCCAAGGTTAAAACTTTCCATAGAATCAGCAAGTATATCATTTTTATCCTCAATAGTAGGGGGACTAAAAATATCATATTCATCAAGACAAACTTCCCCAAGCTCAAGGTTTTCCTTAGCAATAAAGGTGTTCAAAGAATTAGTACTACCACAAATATGATTGTTGTGCAAATAATTTTTCAATTTCTCCTCAAACACTTCATGTCCTAATTCAAGGTAGATATTATACAGTTCTAAAATTGTTTGGTTGTTTTCCATTTTATATTTTTTTTTGTGTTTTAGGTTTATATGTTAGTATGCAATGCAAACAAGAATAAAATCTTAGCACAACGCTCCCCGGCAACGGCGCCAGAAAAGTGCTTGATGACTCCCAAGTGCAGGAGATCAATTGTAGTACCTTTCGATAAGTATTTGAGTGTCGAATCCACGAGGAGCTGAAGGTAAGGTATCTATTCTCTAAAGCCCTATAACCCTCTTATATGGCTGTTTATGCAAAGCAATAAGTTTGACTAAAAGGAACTAACTAATTAAAAGCAAGTGACGTGGAGTGTGGTTTGTCTAGTAACTAGTGAAGCAAGTTTAAAATGCAAGTTTCTAAGCAAGTTTCACAGGTAGCAAGCAGCAAATATCTCAAGTATCTCAAGGGAGCAAGTGTTCTAGCAATAGGTGTTTCGTTCGTGTGGTTGTCACAATTAGTGAAGCACATGTTTTAGTCTTAGTTGTTTCTTCTAGGAAGGAGCCATGAATAGGTATAGTCAAGTAAATGATCTACAACCCATTATGATGGATCATGTGGCCAAGTAAATGACTGCACAAGATTGATTAAGACATAAAGTCCCACCATAGCCTTACGTTCTAAGGTCCCCTATATATATCCCACAATAACTTAACTTTGTGGCTCGGTCTCAGGTTACTATCACTCCCAAGTCACCACCACTCCATTATGCTACCGGTGATCACCTTACATGCATTCCCCAACATATGCGTGCACTCATATATTGTACATAAAGACAATCATAGAAGATAACAAACTTGTATGCAACCAATCAACGAACTATTTCACCATTGCCAAGAACAATTCACTACTCAAACATAGACGAGGAGACACAATACATCAAGGGAATATAGTATTGCATCATACATCGTGTTGCCAAGAGATTACAGTGGAGAGATGGATCTGATATTTTTGTAGATGTTGATGATGAACACGCCGGAGGGGGGTGGAGCCCTCCGGGGGTGATCCCGGCGGTGTTTCCCCCCTCCGATCTTCTCCGGCGGCAGCCTTCTGTCTCTCTGTTTCGTGGTTTCGTCTCTCGGCGCCGCCTCCTCCTCGAAAAGGCCAGGGGACCCTTTATATAGTCGTTTTTAGGTCACGAGACACTCGGGAGAAGAAAGATCGACGGCATCGGAGCCACGGGGGCAAAAAGGGGGCCTCTCACGCGGCCAAGGAATCTGGCCGCGTGGAGGGTCCTCTTTGCCACCTGGTTGGACTTTTGACCCTCTACTTTGGCCCATGGTCTTTGTCTCGAAAATTCTGAACTGTGCTCTTTGGCCTTGCCCTTTTTGGAGTCCCGAAGCTCCCGGAAAGTCTGAAACACTAAAAAGTACGTTTTCTGGAAAAACAGGGTTAGAAGCAAAAGAATGGGGATTGTTTAAAAAATCCCCCAAATCATTATAAAACATGAATATAAGTTGCTAATATGTAGGAAAAACAAGTAATAACATGCAAAGTTCATGTATGCATTTTACATGCATCACCGGTTCAGCAGGGGGTGCAGCCGCAGGCAGTTGTGGTAGCAGCCAACCCGGTTGCTCAACCTGCGCCCGTGCAGCAAGACCGCTATGATGATGGGTACTTGGCAATGGAGCAAGCCGGGTACGCTGATCCAAGAGATGTCACTGATCGCCTTGGTGACCGGGTGCTGGAGTCCACTGATGCAAGGTACAAGCTGGACCAGATTTATCGGTCTGCGCAGATCGAGACGAAGGGTCCACCCGGCCCGGACTGTTTTGGTCGCCGGATGATGGAAGAGCCTTCCGTGAACAAGTTCCAGCTGTCTAGAGGGACCAAGTGCTATGATGGGATTACCAAGACGGATGACTGGCTGAGTGATTATGTTACCGCTGTGCACATTGCGGGCGGCAACCGGAGATGGGCTGTGAGGTATGTCTCACAGATGCTGGAGGGCCCTGCTCGGATCTGGCTCAATAATTTGCCAAGGTACAGTATCAACTGTTGGCTTGACTTCTCGGAAGCCTTCATTAGCAACTTCACCAGCACGTACAAGATGCCGAATAGGCCGCAGCAGCTCTCGGCTTGCAAGCAGCGGGAGGAGGAAACTGACCGAGAGTACCTTACTCGGTGGAGTACCTTGAGGAACACCTGTGAAGGTGTGAATGAGGCGCAGGCAATCACCTGGTTTGCTCAAGGCTGCAGGCATGGCAGCATGCTTTGGCAGAGGCTGCAGAGAGAGATGCCGAGTACTCTCGCCGAGACGATCAAAATAGCTGACATGTATGCACTCGGCGAACCTACTCAGCCTCTGCTCGATTCCTTCGAGCCGAGAAGGAGGAATCAAGATGGCAACAGGCGCCATGACCGACAAGACTTCGGCAACAAGCGCAGAGATGACCGACCGGATGCTCGGTATGGTTCTGAGCAAGTGAATGCTGTGAACCAGGACACCGCGGCTGCTGGGAGTAGCCAAAGGCAGAAAACTGCTGGAGCCCAATACGGGCAGAACTAGAACCAGGGCCAAGGCTTCAAGAAGCAATCTTGCCCCCAGCAAGGCAACAGCAACCCAGATTCTGGAGATGCTCAGAGATTTATCTTTGAGAACATTAAGGATGGACCGTGTAGTTTCCATACTCGGCATCCGAGTAGGCCAGCCAACCACACTACCCGGCAATGCAGCTGGTGGGACCGCATCAAGAGTGAAGGCTTTGGTCAACTGCCCCCTCCTCCTCCTCTGCTGCCTTCGGGTGCCAATGTGCAGCCTATTCGGGCAGCTCCTCCCAGGCCGGCCGAGCATTCGAGAAGGGAGAACGTGAACCAAGTGGCTCAGGGAGCCAACCGCTACTACAACAACCACAACTTCTACACCCGCAACAACAACAGGAACAACAAAAACAACAACAACAACAACAACAACAACAACAACAACAACAACAACAACAACAACAACAACAACAACAACAACAACAACAACAACAACAACAACAACAACAACAACAACAACAACAACAACAACAATGGCAACAACAACAACGGCAATGATGGTGGTGGATACCAGAACCAGTACCAGGAGCACCATGAGAGCTACATGGTGTTCACCACCGAGCCGGATGACAAGCAGTCGCAGCGCATGCGCGCGATGGAGGTGAACGCAGTGATCCCGGCAGTGCCGCACTATCTGCATTGGTGCGACCAAGAGGTTACCTGGTCCAAGGAGCAACAGATTTTTGCTTCTTCTGGCTCTTTGGCTTCAAAGTGGTAGGAGCCAAGCAGGAAAGAAAATGTCCGAGAAATCAGAATTCCGAGAAAAAGAGTTCATGCAACAAAAATCATAGAAAGAAAAATAAGACCCGGGATGTTTACCTAGAAGTTGCGACGGGAACGCCGTCAAGATCGATCACCTCCTGAGTAGCGGAAGGCTTCTTGCGCTTCCGTTCGTCTGCAAAGCTGGCACGCATTGCGTCCAACTCGGCATCGGTGGCAAGATCCTTCTTAGTGAGATCCGCAAGCTGCAAGAAAGAAGCGAGATCCGGATAAAGTAAAATATCCGAGAAATAAGAAAATCAGGAAGTTGCCGACAAAGGAAAATTCCTACCTTTGGAGCTGGATTTCAGCCATTGTACATTATCCGTCTTTCTTCATACTGATCTCGAGTGCAGATCAGTTGGTTCAGCCGCTTCTTGAAATCTCTCTTCGTCAAAGCTTTGTCCATCGTCTGCATTGCGTCCTGCGGGCCCGAATAATCGCACATAAGCCGCTTTCCGCGGTGGGCTAAGGGCTGAATGTGCCTTCCAAGCCAGCACACAACAGTGTCTATGCCGGTGAGAGGAGGAGTAGCGGATACAAGTTTGGCGATTCGCCGCTTGATCCTCATCAGATCTAGCGGCAGAGTCTGAACCATGTCCACTGCCCAATTGTCTTGGGGGAGTGGTCGCGAAATTCATGAAAGGTGGAATTCCCATCTCCTTTCCAGGAAACGGGACATCAGAATGATAGAACAAGGAACCCGTCCAGAATTTGACGGATTCCGATGTTTTGATTTTCGGGGACCAATCTTTCCTAAACCTACAAAGGGTAAAGGAGATGGTTCCACAAGTGGGGAGAGCGCCCTCAGAGGGTTTGCGCTTTACTCCAAAGAAGTATTGCCAGAAGTCTAACCTAGGCTCTATTCCTAAGTATCCTTCAAAAAGGGCTAGAAACCCGGCAATGTAGAGAATTGAGTTGGGAGGGAGATTGTGAGGCTGAATTTGGTAATGGTGGAGAATTTGGAGAAAGAAGGAATAAGGAGGAAAACCAATACCTCTGCTTATATGCGAGGCAAGGAGAACCTGTTAGCCGGATTTCGGAGAAGGCTCCAAATCCTTCTCGTCATACTTCCATTTGTCCTTCAGCACGAGCCCCTCGTCCTACATTGACGGAAGGAGGAAAGGAAGCACATTGCAGTGGATCCAATTCCCGGAACTCCCCTTCATTTCTTCTTCACCACCGGCGGCGCGAGGGACGACGACCTCCTCGTCGTCGGTATCAGTATTTCCCTCTGCGGGCTCGGTGACGGGAGGTGGTGGAGGAGGAGGAGCGAACAAAGACGGCACGTCCTCGGCCGTGGGAGGCAGATCCCCGCGGGCCGCATCGTCGGTGTTTCCCCCCGGCGCGCTCGCGGTAGCGCGAACGGGGGAATCTAGCTGCGGGTCGAGGTCGTTGATGATCGTTTCGATGTCCAGGGCGGCGGTGCTCACGCCCACGGCGCGGGGTGATTCTCCGTCAACCATTCTCGGGCGGCGCGGCCGTGAGCCGGATCCTTTGATGTTTCTCCGGGGAAGGTGAGCAAACTCACTCTCTGCTCACTCGCTCGAGCTTTGTCTCTGGGTCTGGCTATGGCGTCGGGGGGCTCAAGGAAGAAGAGGAAGCGGAAGAGAGAACAGAGCCCTCGAGGTGGCTATTTATAGCCAGAGGTGCGTTGAGATTGGTACCAACGGCTATTTTAGCTGTTGGATCCTTGATGCGTATCACGCCCGCAAATTCCGGGAAACGAGGGGACGGGATGATAATGGCTATCTCCTCGTTTCCCGCGAGAATATGTCAGAGGATACGTTTCAGGGTTTTTACTGAACCCAAACGTCCGTGATGTCAGTACGATTTCATCGCTGACATCACGAAGTTCCTTCTCCACGAAGACTCATTGGAAGAAAAAGCCGGATTCTGATAAATCAGAGTTATTTGCTATGAAGTTTTGGGAAAAAAGAAGAATCGAGACAAAGTGCCAACATTTCTCGGAAAACAATGAAAATTGACGAAAGGTGGCACGTTGAAGTCTCAATCCTTCTTGGGGGGCTACTGTCGGATATATACCGATTAGGGGTATATCCGGCATTGTCCTAAAGAGCCAAATTACCAGGGTGGCCTGTTGGTAATGGATCACAGTCCATTTGGCGGCCCAGTAAGCTGACGCGCAGAAGCCGGATTCTACAAGAACCCGTACCACGGCCCAAATTGGTGCGGCTTGGAGAAGAAGACGGATTCCTTACTTTCCAAGTTAGATACTTTCCGTAGGCTTCTAGGTTTCCTTTCTGTAAGCCCTAACCCGGTTATCTATATAAAGCCGGACGAGAGAGAAGAAAGATACATACAATTAGCTAGAAGCCAACTCACCGAGAAGTTGATCCTTTTCGAGTTAGCAAAACCCTACTCACATTGTACTTTGTATACTTGAGGCTTCAGCCCTGGTTTAGTGAGATTGCAGGAGTAGGAATGCCTCCTAGTTGCGACGTACCGAACCTGGGTAAATTTGGTGTTCCTGGTTGTCGTACTACCACATCCCCCCACGTCTCTACGAGTAGTCTCATGGGACCACCGTTATGAACTCTACTATGATGTCTCGACACTCCCCTTGTGGGAGGAACTCGGGAATACATCATCGTCTCCATGTGGCTTGGTTATTTCTATACCCCGAGGTTTCTAGTTATGCAATTTACATTGTGATAGCCTTCGTGATTGAAGTTATATATCTTGCTATCACCTTGTTACTTGTCTTGCTTAGCATAAGTTGTTGGTGCACCTAGTTGACCCTAGAATATTTAGGATGTGTGCTTGTTAATTTAAACACCAAGTTTATTTCCGCATTTAGCAAGCCTTAACCAGAAAAGTTTTAATCGCCCATTCACCCCCTCTAGGCGACATCGTTGCACGTTCAACATATACGACCAAGCAAATACAAGAAAAACATGTCTCCAAGAAGGGGTATGGGTAGAACACCAAAGATTCAAAAAAAACAAGGTTACCCACTTCTTCCATGGAGGCAAATGCTTGGATGAGAATGTTCCCAAGGAGGACGAGCACTAGATCCGGCCAAGACCTCGAGGATCCAATGGAGGGAGTCGCCGGAGGGCTAGGGCACGGTGGTAGCGGCTATGGTGCAGAAGGAGGAGGTTGGGGGTGGAAAACAACAGTGGAACTGCCCTCTCCCCGACCTCCTCGTGATTTAGAAAAAGATTCGCCGGACCGTATATTCTGGCCCAAGTTTGGACCGGATATTCCGGTTCTAACCGGAAATTCCAGTTCAAAAGTGAAACGGAAATTCTGATAACCACCAGTACCCAACTTCCTAGTTTCCAAAAGCTTGTGTGCAAGATAGAATTTGGTCTTTTAGATGGAAAAGTCTTAGGATAAACAACCAAATTGAGAATAATACTTCTCCCTCTCACTTGCAAGAATCAAATATGGAAAGCCAAGTTTGAGAGAGTTTCCTATAAAAACTCTTAGCTAGAAAAACAAGATAAAACGATGAAATCTAAAAGAAATCCAACTAAGAACCAACTCTTCACAACGAAGAGGTTGGCGGCCTAAGCCACCATGTAAGATATTATGGTATGACACCGCGAAGATATATCTTGTGTGCATGGACAATTCTCAACATTTTATCTCACAATTCAACATTAAAAATAGAGAGATAATAATGAATGTCTTGCTTTGGGCGTAACGGGGGGGAGGGAGAACCCAATGTGTTAGGATAACACTCCCCCTATGTCCATGCCTACACCTAAACCCAAACAGGTATCAACTATAGGCGTGTGTGCAAGATCCTCAAGTCAAACTCCTTGAGTCTAATTCCTCAAAAACATGAATCTTACATCATCTAGAGGCTTCGTGAATATGCCCGCGAGATTATCCTTGGTTGGAACATATGCTAGCTCAATATCACCTCTTGCCACATGATCCCGGATGAAATGATGTCGAATATCAATATGCTTCGTCCTTGTGTGTTGCACGGGGTTGTAGGCGATCTTGATGGCACTATCATTGTCACACAACAGCGGCACCTTATCCAAATGAACATCATACTATTTGAGGGTTTGCCTCATCCATAGAAATTGGGTGCAAGGATTAGAGGCCACCACATACTCTACAAGAGAAAAAAAAAAACCCAAGTTTGCAAGATACAAAACGGGGAAATCCAAAGTTGTGTATTTATCCAAGGTAGGGATAGATGACATAAAAGTCTATATACCCAAATGAAAAATAAATAGAATCCAAATCCTCAAAAGATAAGGTTGGTGTCTGTAGCCACCATGTTTGAGTGTGTGCCTTGGCGCCGGGAAGATATATCTTGGGCCCAAAAAACTACTCACAACGAAGCACAAAAAGTCACAAAATGACTATATTTGCATAAGGGCTTAACTTTCGCATAATAAGAGGAGTGTTTACTCATGAATTGAGTTACGCTCCCCCTATTTCCATCCCTACATCCAAACCTAATAGCAAGTATAATAGAGGTACTTATGCAAGGTATCAAGTGAAGTTAGACGCATCGATGACATTTAGTTCAATCCTCAAACCCGGAAATCTTGGTTCATCAAGGGTCTTCGTGAAGACGTCGGCAATTCATCCTTGGTGGACACATAAGAGAGATCAATATCACCCTTCTCAACATGATCCCGGATAAAATGATGGCGAATCTCAATATGCTTCGTCTTGGAGTGAAGAACGAGGTTGTAGGCAATCTTGATAGCACTTTCATTGTCACATAGAAGAGGAACTTTGTCAAAATTGACACCATAATCCCTTAAAGTTTGCATCATCCATAGCAATTGAGAAGAACAACTTGTCGTGGAGATGTACTCGGCCTCGGTGGTGGAGAGAGCTATGCAATTTTTCTTCTTGGAAGGCCAACACATCAAGCAACGATCAAGAAATTGGCAACCCCCGAATGTGGACTTACTATCCGTCTTCTCTCCCGCATAATCCGCATCTGAATACCCAATGAGCTGAAAGTCTAAACCCTTGGGATACCAAAGATAAAAGTTTTGGGTATGAACTAAATATTGAAAGATTTGTTTAGCCGCTTCAAAATGACTTTGCCTCAGAGAGGCTTGAAACCTTGCACACTTACCAACACTATACATGATATCTGATCTAGATACACAAAAGTAAAGCAAAGATCCAATCATGGAGCGGTATATATTTCGATCTACCTCTTTACCATCTGTATCGGGTTTCAACTCAAGGGTTGTGGACATTGGAATCTTCATAGGTTTGGCATCATGCATACTGAACCGCTTGAGCATGTCTTGGGTATATTTAACTTGCTTGGTGACGGTTCCTTCGGGATATTGCTTGATCTCAAAGCCAAGGAAGTACTCGAATTCTCCCATCATGGACATCTCAAACCTATCGGTCATAAGCTTGCAAAACTCTTCATTGAACTTGGTGTTAATAGACCAAAAATAATGCCATCCATATAGAATTGGTATATGAACAAGTCACCTCCAACCATCTTAATAAAGAGGGTGGGATCGATTAAACCAACATTAAACTAGCAATCTACTATAAACTCTTTAAGGTGCTCGTACCACGCACGTGGAGCTTTTTTAAGTCTATAGAGCTCCTTATCAAGCTTATAGACGTGATCGGGATGGTTGCGATCTTCGAAACCCGGAGGTTGCTTGACATATACTAACTCATTAATAGGACCATTTAAGAAAGAACTTTTAACATCCATTTGTTGTAACTTTAAATTATTACAAGATGCATATGCAAGCAAGATACGAATGGATTCAAAACGAGCTACGGGGGCAAAGGTTTCACTAAAATCAACACCTTCACTTCAGAAAACCTTTGAGCCACCAATCTCGCCTTGTTGCGAATGACGATGCCATATTTTTCTTGCTTGTTCTTGAACACCCACTTGGTGCTAATAACATTCTTGAAATCCTTCGGTCTTGGCACTAACTTCCACACTTCGTTGCACTCGAAGTTGTTGAGTCATGCATGGATTGAATCCAATCTTGATCTTCGAGAGCTTCATATACTTTCTTGGGCTCAATGAAAGAGATAAAAGCATGACTTCGCTAAAACCCGCCAATTGCCTCCTAGTGACAACCCTTCCTTGAACTTGACAAAGAATCTTGTCCTCGGTGTGACCCGCACACTCAAGATTTTCTAGCCTTCTCTTTAATTTACGAGCTATAATATCCTCCAAAGTTTCCTTGGATATAGCTTGAGCACCACCTTCTTCATCGAAGTCATGTCCATCTTGAACATGGCCTTGATCATCAATGGGTGAAGGATCACCACTTGGTTAAGCTCTCTCAACAATGGGAGGATCTTGAGCTTGGCCTTGTTCATTAGCTTGAGGGCTTGGTACATCTTCTTAGATAGCTTGTGTATCAACGGGTGTAGTCAATGGATTCACTTGAGTAGAGCATAGTCCTTCTTCCTCCACCAAAAGGTGTCCCTCGGTGGGGATTATTTCACCAATCCCCATTCTTCTTATGAAAATTGGAGGAATTGCATCTCCCACAACACCATGATCTATGCGGCCCCCTTGGGAGCCATTATCCTCATCAAATACCATGCCTATAGCTTCTTTCACTTGTCCAATGGACTCCTTGTAGACTCTATAGGCGTGATAATTTGTGGCATATCCAACAAAGAGACCCTCATAAGATTTGTTCTAGAATTTTTCCAAGTGTTTACCTTTCTTACGAATGAAGAATTTGCAACCAAAGACGTTGAAGTAAGATACATCCGGCTTCTTTCCCGTGAGAATCTCATACGGAGTCTTGTTCAAGTTCTTGTGGAGATACAACCGGTTGCTAAGATGACAAGCAGTGGAGATGGCTTCGGTCCAAAAACTATAAGGAGAAGAGAACTCCGCGATTATTATCCTTGCCGCATCCATAACTGTCCGGTTCTTTCTATCTAGTACACCATTTTGTTGAGGGGTATAGGGAGTAGAATATTGATGAGCATTCCCCTCTTCACTAAGAAAACCCTCCACGGTGTAGTTTTTTTTAACTCAGAACCATTATCACTCTGAATGGACATGATGCTTGCATTATGTTGGTGCTCAACCAAACTGACAAACTCAATGACTCTCTTTTGAGTCTCACTCTCCTTTTGAAGAAATACATCCAACAATATCTTGAATAATCATCCACAATTACCAAGCAATACTTATTTCCTCCGAGACTATCATAGGATTGTGGACCAAAAAGGTCCAAATGAATGAGCTCGAGAATTCTTGAGGTGGCGATGGTGGTCTTGCTAGGATGGGGTTGTCCATGTTGCTTTCCAAGCACACAAGAGCTACACACACGATCTTTGGAAAACTTAGCATTTGTTCGTCCTAGAACATGATTGCCACTTTGAAGGTCATGCAACGTCCTCATATTGGTGTGGGCTAACTGGCGGTGCCAGAGCCAACCCACATTAACTTTAGCCATTAGGCATGTCGCGGCACACGTGTCTCCTTCAGAGAAGTCCACTACATACATGTCGTTCTCGACATGCCCAACAAAGGTTACTTTAAGAGTCGTTTCCCAAGTGACAACCACGTTCTCTTTATTAAAGAAATAGGTAAAGCCACAATTTGCAAGTTGAAGAACCGACATAAGATTGTAGCCAAGGGACTCAACAAGGAGGACATTCCCAATTGATAAATCATTTGAGATAGCCACCTTGGCTTGTCCCAATACCTTTATCTCGGAGTTATCACCAATAGTGACACAATTTAGATATGGTGAAGGAGGATCAAGATCACTCATTGCTTCTTTGCTTCTGGTCATATGTTGGGATGCACCACTATCCATCGTCCATTTACCCGACACGGAAGCACTTCCGTACAAGAGATCAATTTCTTGATTTAGGTGCCCATCCTTCAATGGTCCTCTTTTGTTAGCAACACAGGTCTTAGGAACCCAAATAGTCCAATGATAATCATCACCATAAGAAGTACCAACATATTTATCATAAACATGACTATCTCTAGATTTCATAAGAACACAAGAGGGGTTATATTTTCCAGCAAAGTCATTGTGAGTGGTGATCCCCCTAGAGGCCTCACCACCCACAATGGTGTTGGTCTCCCTTTCCTTGATCATCTCTCCTTCTTTCGCAAGGGTAATATTTTGTGAACGAGAAGTGACCTTCTTGTTCTTCTTCTTCTTCTTCTTCTTTGACTTAGCAACAAAGCCAAGTCTGTCCTTTCCATTAGAAATCCTCTGGGAGTTGATAACATCATTGAGAACTTTCTTACCTCCTACAATATTAGTTGTAGCACAAGAGTTGATAGAGGAGATAACAATACCATTTGAGGATGAAGGTACAACTTTCTTATTAGAGCATTGATCTAGAAGTTTATCACCAAGACTTGGTAAGTTTGTCATGAATTTATTTAAGAAACATGAACTCTTTTCCTAGTTTTTCATGACTATCAACAAGTCTATCATGAGCAATTTTTAGCTCAATCTTTTCATTTTCACGAGTTTTAGCAAGAGTAAGAGACAGTTCATTATCCTTTTAAGCTTAGAAACACACATAGCATAAATCTATTCAAGACTAGATAGATTCTCCTCAAGAGAAGATCTAATGGAAAACTCTTTTCCAAGAGCCTCTTCAAGCTATTTTTCATTGCTAGAATGACCTCCACCATAACTTTCTAAAGTCATGATGATTTCTTCCTTTTCATCTACAAGAGAGTTAGCATCATTAAGTTTCCTCAAAAGCTATGCGGCACCGATACAGATACGAGTATCGGTGTCGGGCCGATACGGATACGGAAATATGAAATTTTGAAAATGCACCAATACGAGGATATGGTTTAATACTTTAAAAAAATAATCAACAAATAAATTTGGTAGCTAGAAACAAGCAACAAAATAAGCACTAGACCTTATTTCTTCCATGTTGGTATCCGGGAATCAATCAACATTAAAGTCTTAAATAGAGATACAAAGAGGGGAGGAAGAGGAATGCACCGGAGGGAGAGCCGGAGAGGAGGAGGTACTGAGAAGTGTACATGCCAGTGTGGGCATGGTTGGGTCGCCGAAGAGTGCGGGTGGCAGCCTAGAGGGTTCGACGTGGCTGAGTCGCTGGCTTGCCACCGTCTACTGTTGGTTGTTGCAGGCAAGGGGGAGCCAGGGGCACCGAGGAGGGAGCTGGCAACGGGGAGCCGGGGAGGCAGAGAGCTGCTCGCCGCCGGCTGCAGTTGCTGGCGAGGGGCTGGTAGGGAGCCGACGAGGGAGAAGCCGGAGACATTGAGTGGCTCGATTTGACTGGCCACCCCGAGGAGTGAGGACGAGGCGCCTATGTTTGGGAGAATGGAGATTTGATGCATGTATGCCTGTGCGGGGTGGAAGGTTACGTGGTCTGGGCCGTATCTAGTTTAGGTCCGACAGGTATCCAAATGGTATCCTTAATTACTTTAAATGCTTTATTTACCGATACTCCCACGATACGCATCGAAGAGGTATTGATCATGAATTTATATCGAGTACGGTATCGAACACTGACACGGGCTCTGCACCTTGTATCCATGCAGCATAGCTCAAAAGGGAATTCACCTTTTCTTTGGTTTCTCCTTTAAGGCTAGCCAACCAAGAGCCTACCTCTTTAGACTCATCATCCTCCTCACTATCATTTTCAACACAATCTAATAGAGAGGGGGGATTAAAGACAATAGTTTTGGAGGTGGAAGAAATTACCGAAACTGGGCGCGCTGCAAAATTTGGCCAACGCGCGCCGAAAAGCTCCACCCAGGGCCCATCATCTGCAGCGTCCAGTCCAGCGCGCGCGTCTATCGAGCGAGCACGCGAAGAAGCAACACCCGATAAAATTTTCGCGCGTGCTCATGACTCCCCTTCCACTCCGACCGCCGCCGCCCACCCCGTCCCCACGCGCTGCTCCCACGCCCCCTCCCTCCTCCACCCCCCCTTTTCCGCGCGTAGCTCGTGGTCACAGTCGCCATACCCATCGCCGCGCCCAGCTCGCAGTCGCCGCTGCGCAACATGATCATAGAGAACGAGTGTGGGAAAGATTTAGATTACCCCGTCTACGATTTGATGGGGCAGCCCGTACGAGAAAGAAGAAGATAAGAGAGAATTTCCCACTTGGTTGCATCGTACCATGCCATTCGCGACAACGATGCATATGATGATCTTCAAGAGGATGTCATGGAGTGGTGGTGGAGAACAAAACTAGTAGTTTGATGTTTTTATTCGACGACTACTTGATGGTTTTTTTTTTTTGCAATTAAACCTGGGGAGTTTTATTCCATATTAGAAATACGATTACAATCAGCTAGAAGGTTGGCTACAAGGAAAGGAGGACAATCACCAAGCCAACACTTTGAACCTGAAATACCACAGGCCAGCTTAGCACATTTATCCGCCGCCTTGTTTGCCTCCCTCTTGACATGCTTGATTGAGAAAGAAACGAAGCTCGCAGGGATCTCCCCAACATCTTCTAAGATAGGCGACACAATTGATCTTGCGCCGTGTCGCGAATTCCAGAGTTCAACTAACTCAAAGCAATCCACTTCCATGGAAACATGCGAGAAGCCCCTCAGTTGGGAAAATATAACTCCTTCCCGCAGCGCCATTGCTTCAACAATTAATGGATCAGAGACACCCAGAAAGGGTTTACTCCAAGCTCCCAAGAACGCCACATGCGATCGAGCCACTCCCCCCACCCCCAGAGTGAGTCAAAGCATCGACAGCTCCATCTGTATTTATTTTAACCCAACCGGCATCAGGGGGACGCCAACATTGCCCTACCGTCGCTGTACCAGTAGGTGGCAGGTCCAACGAGTGGATGTCATCTCTCACTTTCTTGAGCAGTTGACGAAGATCATGACAATCCTGATCATGAGTCCAACGGTTTCTTGCATTCCAGATTGCATGCATCACCGTGACTATCTTGCATCCATCCTCCTCGAAAAACATACAGTCCAGTATGATGTCTTTTGCCCATGTTGTAGGGTGCAGAACAGGTTGCTTCAGAAAAACTATTTCGCGGGCTGCCAACCAATATTTCTCTGCAAACGAGCATGTAACCAACGCATGATGTAGGTTTTCATCCATCGCTCCGCACAAATCACATCTAGCCAAACGCTTGATGTGGCAATGTTTTAGAGTAGCATTATCAAGAAGGATCCCCCGTAACACTCTCCAAAAGAAGAAACACACTCTTGGGATCACCTTGAGCTTCCAAAGGGCTGACCATATCTCTGTTTCTGTCGATGAAGAACCCATCATCGTCCCCTCCTCTAGAGCAAACTGCTCGTTATGGATCATCAGAGCTCGATATGCTGATTTAACAGAGTATAAACCCTTCTTCTCAAGGGCCCATGCTAGACTATCCTCACCCCCCAATACTCGCAGCGGGATATTAAGTATCGCATCGGCATCAGGTGCAAGAAAGAACTCCCGGACCTTATCCACCTTCCAGGTACCGTTATAGTCATTGATCAACTCCGAGACCAACTCCAATGGTTCACTACTGAGCCTTCCCATCGGAATGTGTGTCAAGGATGAAGGAATCCAGCGGTCAGACCAAACCAAAATGGCTGATCCATCACCCACCCGTTTAATTAAACCCTTCTCCAAAGCAGATCTGCCAGAGATGATAGCCTTCCATGTGGCAGACTCCTTGGCCGGGGCTGTGGCCTGCATGAAATCACACGCAGGAAAATACTTGCCTTTCAACACACGTGCACATAATGAGTCTGGATGCGTCAGCAACCTCCAACCATGCTTCCCTAGGAGAGCTAGGTTGAATTGCTCGAAATTGCGAAAACCCATTCCACCATTTTTCTTGGGTGTGGATAATTTTTACCAAGATAGCCAATGGAGGGAACGTTTATCGATAGAACTGCTCCAGAAGAATTTTGCCATCATAGAAGTTAATTGCTTGCATATCTTCTTGGTCAATAGAAAGCAACTCATACTATATACAGGAATGGATTGGATGACCGATTTGAGTAATGTCTCCCCTCCTGCACATGCTGGAGTCTTCTCCGACCAGCCTTGCAATTTTGAGTGACATCTTTCCCCAATATGAGAGAATGTATCACTAGTTATTCTGCCCATACCTGTCGGTAACCCAAGGTATCTTTCCGAGAACGCTGCAAGTTGTATACCCAATATTTGCTTCAGCTCATCACGCACACCGACGGGCGTATTAGGACTGAAGAAAATTGCACCGTTATCCCGGTTCACAGCCTGACCCGAGCATATTGCATAGATATTTAAAATTTCATTCAGTCTATTCGCACTCTGAGACTTGGCATTCATAAAAATCAGACTATCGTCTGCAAATAGAAGGTGACTCACCCAAGGCGATCTCACACTCACCCGGATGCCTCGATCAATATATGCACCTCCATAAGAATTCAGGAGAGCCGTCAATCCTTGAGCACATATGAGAAATAGGAAAGGATACATGGGATCACCTTGACGTAGTCCTTGGGAGGGGGAGAAATACGGTAGGAGAGCCCCATTCACCTTAACAGCAAACCTGACTGATGAGACACATTTCATAATAAGCCGCACCATATTCTCTCCAAGGCCTAGTCTGTTTAACATAGCCATCAGAAAGTGCAATTCAACACGGTCATAGGCTTTGAGCATATCAAGTTTAACTGCACAAATGTGATTCTTGCCTTTCTTCCTCCTTCTCATGGAGTGTACACTTTCATAGGCCAGTAACACATTGTCAGTAATTAGACGTCCCAGAACAAAAGCAATTTGTTCCACACCATTAACCTCATCCATGAAACCTCTTAATCTGTTCGTACAAGCCTTTGCAGCAATCTTATACAAAACAGGGCATAGAGTAATAGGACGAAATTGAGAAACTTTCATAGTGTTATGTACCTTAGGAATAAGAGTAATGGTTGTATTATTTAAACCCAGAGGAAGCTCTCCACCATTTAAGAAATCCAGCAGGGCCTTGCTAATATCATCACCCAATACGTCCCGGTGCCGCTGGAAAAAACCCGCTGTGAACCCGTCAACACCAGGAGCTTTAGAAGGCGCCATTTGGAAAAGCGCACTTTTAATCTCCTCAGCTGAAAATTCCTTCTCCAAAATCTCGTTCATCTGCTCAGTAACTTTTGGAGTGACAAAGTTTAGGAGGTCACTCATATCATTATAGCCCTGTGAGAGATACAGATTTTGATAGAATTGTTGAATTTCTTGTATTATTTCATCAGGATCTTCACTCAGACCACCGTTATCTTTTTGAAGAAAAGAAATACGATTGATCCTCTTCCGTTTTGCAGCCTGTGCATGAAAGTATTTCGTGTTACGATCGCCATGCCTCAGCCATTGGACACGTGATCGTTGCTGCATCCAAATTTCCTCCTGACAAAGCGCCTCCCGTAGCTGGTTCGCCACAGTTAATTCTTCCGCGGTTGGCCCACGGCCCAGCTAAAGCCCACGTATACGCTCGTAGTATTTTTGCAATTTTATCACCTTTTTGTTCAAGTTTCCAAACTCTCTCTCCCCAAAGAACCGAGACTTCTCTGTACTGAGGTAAGGGCATCCACCACCCCAGCGAGACCTTCCTGGCCAGCTCCCATGTGCCAATTATTTTTTACTAGCTCGTCATAGTCATTGTGAGTCTGCCGGACGTTTTCATAACGGAACGAACGCTGAGCTCTTGGCCAAGTATTCGCCTCTCGTACACACATCTCTGTTACTACATAACAGTGGTCGGAGACCGTCGAACTGATATGTTTGACACTAGAGTGTTCAAACAGATCAAGGAAAGGAGCATTTGCTAGAGCACGATCAAGTCGCGCCTTGACATTAGCTACCCCTTGTTGCTTATTATCCCAAGTAAAAGGGATTCCTCTCTAAACCAGATCCTGGAAGGAACAGAAATCAATCACCTCTCTGAAGGCCCTCATCTGTCCTTATGAGCGTGCATGATTACCAAAATGTTCGCTTGCATACATTGTCTCATTAAAGTCTCCCATGCAAAGCCAACTCTCATGCTGAATACCATGGAGAGTACGAAGAAAGTCCCAGCTTTGATATCTATTCTCCGACCGGGGCTCTCCGTAGAAACCCGTAAATCTCCAAGGTGGCAGATCCCTGACTCTCCACCTGACCTTTGCATCCACATGCGCATTGCTAAAGTTCTTTATCTCAACATCAACCTCCTGACTCCAGAACAAACCAATGCCACCACTGAGACCGTCGCTATCGACAGCAAAACAACCAGCGAAACCTAGAGAGGTTCGCAAATTTTCCACCCAAGAACTCTTTATTTTGGTTTCCATCACAAATAGTAAAGAGGGCCCTTCTTGCTTCACAATATTGCGAAGTTCTCTAACTGTCGTGAGGTTCCCAAGCCCCCGACAGTGGAAACTCATAGCATTCATTGGGACGGGCAAAGATGCGAAGCAGTCGCTGCCGAATTTTAGTTTTCAGAGCCTGAGGTGGTGGAACGTTTCTTCTTTGGGCTTCGAACGTTAGAGGGCTCAGCCACACCCAGCTGATCACCCTCAACTCTAAGTATAACATCAGTCTCATATTTTTCAACATCAGATTTATGCGATGTATCTTTCAACAGAAGAGGCTGAACCTGTTTATAGACCTTGGTCGGGGACCCCAGCTTCCTTTTGTTCTTGTTATTTTTCATAGGGAACGTGACCTCAGCACCTTTTTCCACAACAGTAGACGACCGACGAGTCTCACGCTTACTTTGTTGAGAGGAAGGTTGATCTTTTGATGAATTACCATTTGAGTTTGGAGCCACCTTCTTCCTCTCCTCCACAGGCCAAAGTTCCGGGCCAAAAGGCAAATTGCCCTTCGCGTCTCGAGAACCTGGAGTCGGGCATAACAAGTCTGCATGTCCCAATCGGCCGCAAGAGAAACATAAGTGAGGGAGATGTTCATACTGCACATCATACAAGTCTGTACTCTGCCTCTTGGCCGAATCAATGAGGATCCATCTCCGCGGCGGTTTTGTAACGTCAATAGAAACCCTAGCTCCGAGATATCCACCAGCGTGATCAAACGAGCCTGTGGCCTGCACGTCGATCTGCCTCGCAATGGCCTCACACCATGCACTTGTTCTTAAGTTGAAGGGAAGATTAATAACCCTAGCCCACACTTGTAGCCGATCAAATTTCAGTTCCGAAGGTCTCATGCAGTCATTGAATTCTGTCAAGATCACAACATTTTTACTGACATGCCACGGGGATCCCTCTCTGACACGATCACGGTCGCGTTGATTCTCAAATTCCGCAACAAAGATGTTGTCCCCAAAGGACCGAAAGATCAAACCCCTAGGGTTTCCCCAGGCTGGACGAAGCGCACTCGCAATGGTTTGGATGTGAAAGACGTTGCGGTAGAGTACCTTCCCGGCAAGCATCCACTTCTGAACTCCACCTTCCTCTCGATCATCCACCACTAGAGGGGTGGCCTCCTCATCAGTGATGTCAAGTTTCCCCAAAGCTTCAGCCAGGAAGGTCCTGATCGCTTCCGGCGTCATGGCCTCCTTGCCACGCCGCCTGCCCGACTCAGAGGACGGAGACATCCTCCGATCAGCACGATCTTCGCCCCGTCGATGAGATCTACGGGCGCCGCCAGCCACCGAACCCTAGTCGCCTCGCGAGTCGCCTAGCAACGAAGGGTTACGTGGAAAAAGGTCACTTGATGAATAATTTGTTGCATTGTTGATGAACTATTATTTGTATTGTTATGTACTATTTGTTTGTATTGTAAGAATAATTTACGCTATTTAATTTTTATTTTCGTGTCTTTGTTTGATCTTCTATCATGTGTATATTTGTTGGCGAGAGATTTCTGCGCGCGGGGTGTATTTTTGGGCGCCTGGTAAACCACTGCCATTGGATTTCCTTTCGACTGCGTGGCGTTGCAAACGCGCTGCCAGCGCACAGCGTTTTTGGGCGGTAGATTAGCTCGGCGGTTGGAGACGCTCTTACAGCCTGAACTGCCGTCCCGAGCTCGGTACCTCTTCAGTTAACTGACGGCGTGGATCCAAGGGACTTGACGAAGTATGGACGGTGAAGATGAGCCTTTACTTACCGTTGAGTCATTTACTGTAACAGAATTGACTGCTTACCGCTTGTCTTCCTCGTTTTCACTGTAAGATCAAAACTCGGCAGATATAAGCATGGGGGTTGGGAATGACAAATGCAAGAGGGGAATGCTTAGCGTTTGCTAGCTTAGGGTTTTAGCGTGGACTACTGTAGCTAGGGTTCTTCCTCTTCTCCTCCCCGATCCACCCGAATCGAAGTTAGCCCCAATCAAATCCACTCGGGTACCTGACATCCTCGCCCTCCTTCCCTCTCTCCGATCCATCGACCCCCTCGCGTGTCGCGGCCGAGCCAGCCCATGGCGGGGTCGATCCGCGTAACCATGGAGGTCGGCGCCGACGGCGTCGCGCTCATCACCATCTGCAATCCGCGAGTGGAGCTGCATCCTACTAGTAACGCCTTCGACCTTCTCCTTTTCTCTCGAGTTAATTTCTGTTGGGCCTGTTCCTGCTCATAATTTTTTTGTCGCCGATTCGGTTCGATTTTCCCCGTGCAGTCGTGGATGGCCTTAAGGAGAAGTACGCGGAGGCTAGTGATCGGGATGACGTCAAGGCTATCGTGCTCACTGGTGAGATTTTCCTCGAATTGATGTGATTAAGTTTAAGTAGAAATTTTGTTTGTGTTTCTTTTTTTCTGTGAAATTCGTTACGCACCTAGCTATTTCGGGGTTATCCTGGTATATATTATAGGATGATTGTGGGGCTGTCGCCATGGATAGTTTCATTTGTGCTGATAGCAGTCAGCTTAATGCTTGTGTTGCTCCAGTTTTTATGATGCTTGGCTGAAAGTGGGAATCTCGCTAAAATAGTTTACTGAAGTACGAAGGGGCCTGATGCTTGTTATAGATTTTCAATAATACCGACTAACCTACCACAATACGAGGCATACTTGTTTATACCTATTTATCAATGCACAGAGGGGGGCTTACATGGTTGTGCATTCCAGTGATGTGGACAGGGGGTTAACGAAAGGATTGAGTGTACGAAACGTACTATTTCTGATACTTTTTGCTATTCTGTATTATTATTTGCTTTAAATAAAATTGTAGGCGCGGCTGGGAATTTCTGTGGAGGCTTCAATACCAAGATCTTCGCAAAAGTTCAAAAAACTGGTAAGAGGTGCCTTCATTTACATGGTTGGAAAATTGATTGTTCACACCTAGCTCTTTAGGACAGTCTGTTTTATTTTATCAATTGAACCAAACATTGTTTTGCAGGAGACGTTTCACTTATACCTGATGTATCTGTTGAGCTTGTGTCAAATATGATTGAAGGTTTGGCATTTTGTTTCTATTTTTCTCATAGTATCTTTTGTTTATGAATGATGGAATATCTGTAATTTGTATGGAGATCATGAAAACTGGGTCTGATGTACAAATCTGTTTACATGCAGATGGCAAAAAGCCTTCTGTAGCAGCTATTCAAGGTCGTGCTGTTTCTGGTGGTCTAGAGTTGACACTGGTCTGTCATTTTCGTTCCCTTTTGCTGAATATTTTTACAGTAGTTTCCTTACCCTGTATCTGAACCTAAGTGTTGATTATCCTATAAATGGCACCAAAAAATCAGGGTTGTCATGCTCGGATAGCTACCCCTGAAGCTCTACTTGGATTGGCAGACCTAACTCTTGGTGTCATTCCTGGATTTGGAGGTAGGGAACTAGGGATACATCTATTTACGACAGCTTGAAATTATGCTCTTATTTTGCTTGATTCGGTATTGTCATAGATCTGAAACTTCTCCACTTGTCATGTAGGAACGCAGCGTTTACCAAGGCTTGTTGGCCTGCCCAAGGCAATAGAAATGATGCTGGTGAGTCTAATCTATCTTCTGTGTAGGTTGTTACACTTTCCTAGCTGCGTCAGATAAAATTCATTTCCCAAGTTGATTAACATGTGAGAAGTAAGTTCACCAAAATGCATATAATATTGAAAGCCCATTTTAAGCAACTGACTTGAGTTATATCCATTCATGTTCAACCCCGATAGTAACAAAAAATTTCAAAGAACAAGAATTTTGGAAAAGTAAAGCATAAATAAGAATCTCATTTCAAACTGAAAAATGCCTGGTACATGTATGTAGCATTGAACCTGTCAGGCACCCAAATTTTTTGTTGAACAAGGAGTGTATATGTAATGA